>JBBPDE010216356.1:0-13976 GCA_037974605.1 Nannopetersius ansorgii
CAAGACTCATTCCACGCAATTATATAACGACAATATAGGGCATAATTACAGTAAACCCCCAGTTTTACGCGGATCCGAACTCGTTCGTGAAACTCTCTCTCTCTCTCTCTCTCTCTCTCTCTCTCTCTCTCTCTCTCTCTCTCTCTCTCTCTCTCTCTATCCGCTCGTGAATGTGATTTAGGATACAGGATGTTATGAAATGAATTTTGGACAACAGATCTTTCATGGCCATGGCTATCATAATATAGTTTAGTGCAGGAAAAACAGATCAAATCTTTGGTTCCTTTACGTTTGCCTCATTTGGTCCGAACCGAGACCTAAACAGGTGTAAAAAGTGTTTTGGATTATGATCTGTAAACCATGAATTAAGTCCCATGAAAAGATTCAGCAGTTATTTGATTACTTTTTTTGGAGAAATAAGGATCTAAATTGTTCCCTGGGTTTTTTATACATATATAATGAAGGAGGAGCAGTTGCTACAGATGTCTGGTGGTGCTCTCGTCCCTCACACTGATCCAATGTTAGCTATGTTCAAATGGTGCATTAAAACTGATTGTGGCACCGTTTATTCATAAAAATCTGTCAGGAACCGGTGCCAACCCTTCTTATAACTGATTTTCAAGTATGAGAGGATATGAGATCAGTTGCATCTGAAGATATAAAAACTGCAGCAGCTGTATTTCGACAGTTTACCTTTTATTAACCTCACAACTTGACAGCACACTAATGTCAGAAGCATGCCCATCTTCGAACCAATCGGTGTCTAGCACAGGGAGGTGATGATGTCATGACATATCTGATGAGGTCATGGAAAGCGTTTGCAAAAAAACCGCATGTGCGTGAGGCCGAAATTTGCGTGAGACCGGAATAAACGTAAACAGGGCGACGGCAAGTCCGTCACTGAAACGCTGCGTCACCGAGTATTCTTCCGCAGCACGCCGCCAAACTAGTTTGCCCATGTAGTCCGTAATTATGGAGCAAACAGCGTAAGCTAAAACACTCACATCTCCATTTTTTACGTTTTTAATGGGCGTGAGCGTCACAAACTCGGGCTGTCGTAACCCGAGGACCCCCTGTACAATGCAGCATTGGTCTGGACCAATGCAATAAGCCCCGTAACTGCTTCTATTTTGCATTTCTTGCTTCAGCGGCGCTTTATAGCCCATTAGTCACTCTAACTATGTCCTGGTCTATTCATAACCATGTTGTTCACTTTCTCCCACATCTCTGCCATTGGGAAGAAGAGCCTCTATTTAGGGATAATGAGTGCATAACGAAAGCAGCGAAAAGAAAAACGTGCCACACTCTGAAAGAGGCTGGGTAGCATGCTGTACTTTATAGGCTGTGTGTTTCTCATGGCAGGTATATCTAAATGAACACGAGAGGACAGTAATCTATTTGCGAGCCTGGGGGTGGGGGGGGGGGCAGATGCTTTCAAGGTTATTCTTAGCTTCTCTCATTGTTTCCTGCTTGTTGTTTTTTTTCTCTGAAATGTTCCAGGTTTAGAAAAAGCTCTCTTTGTCCTCAGAAGTCCCAGTGGCACTCTTAAAAAGATATAGAGCGACAGACAGGACGCGGTTGTATTTGGGACGGTCTGAAAATAGAGTCCATTGAAGTTTGCTTAGCGAAGTTTTAATAGGGACTTTGATCCCGGGAGCTGTCAAGTAGTTCCGTTCCAGTTTTGAGCCCTTCTCGCTCACGATTCCTCTCGCATCTGCTTGAAAGCTTCAGGTTTTTTTTACCCGACCTGACTGTGTGAGCTCTATAGATACCGAAGGTTTGTAGACGTGTGCTGGTTCAGAAATCAAGAGTATTAAAGGGGAACTCGTCCCTTTTTGCTGCACTAATAGCATCTACTCATCTGGAAACGCTTTGTACTAGATGTTGGAACATGAGAATTTGATTGCATTCAGCCACAAGAGCATTAATGAGGTCAGGTGCTGATGTTGGATGATTAGTTCTGGATCACTAAAGCCATCCCAACTCATCCTGAATGTATTTGATGGAGCTCCATCACTCCATCACTCCATCACTTAACAGAACAATGCTGGAGGGCTCCAGCTGATGCTTGGCATTGGGTGTGTTGACCTTGACTCCAGAGCATCCCTTTATACTGGACCAACCGGTTGGCCTGGTTAGGGAGGTGCCCCTGCGATCAGAAGGTTGTGGGTTCAAATCCCGGGACTGCTAGTGGTACCACTGAGGTGCCCTTGAGCTCTGCGTCTGCTCCCCAGGCTCTGCATCGCTGGCTGTCCACTGCTTCACTCTGAATGAATTAAATGCAGGGAAAGAATTTCACTCTGTTCACACTGTGTGCTGTGTTCACATGCATCAATGCTTTTCAGTAAAGAAGCCCTGTCGCAGCGACAGGTTGTGCTAAGAACTATCTGGAGATACTTTGCAACAACCAGCAGTACTTCATCTCCTGCTTAGTCCTGCTACTACTCAGACATTTTGCTTGTGTTTCTTTGCGATTGTGTAGCAATTTAATATATATTTCTTTATATTCAACATCTAATGTCCTTCTTTTCTCTCTTCTCCTCCCGATCCACGATTCTGGAATGGATTTCACCACCCAGACTCTCCTACAGGTCAGAGTTTTTCCTTTCCTTAATTACAGGCTTAAAATCAAATGTCCAAAGTTCAAAATGTGCTTCTTAACTTGTGCTTTGGAGCTAATTCCGGCCTTGAGATGACCACAACTGCTGCTTTTACCCATTTGTTGTCAATTACAGTGTGTCAGAGACCATTGAATGACGTCTTTTTAAGTCTTTCAAGTTGGTTAATCGATGTTAGCCTTGTAGCCCCAATACAGGTTAAGGACTGTGAACACCAAGCATGTCTTGGCTATCTGCGTTTGGGGTGTGAGTAAATTCATATAAATTAGACTTTGCACTTTTAAGGAATCAGAGAAAAATCTAATTTACACATTTACATTTACATTTACGGCGTTTAGCTGACGCTCTTATCCAGAGCAACGTACATCAGTGCTTAAGAAGTCCACAACTGTTTCTTACCTGAAAAACAGCTTAAATCCGAGTCAGCTATTTAACTAAGATATTGCAGTCAGAGCATCTATACAACAGCTGTCACATAATAACTAGCCAACGCCTCACCAAACAATAACACAGATTTAGATTTACCCGAAATCAGCCACTCACCGGTGAGATCTTAATGTTTTTTCTTCAGTTTATGACCGCAGCTGTGAGGCTGATATTGCTAAAATATCAGGTGGTGGCGGCGTAGTGGGTAAGATACTTGCCTCTAGACCAAGAGGCAAGAGGTTCGAATCCTACCTTCAGCACCACCACTGGGTTCCTGAGCAAGACCCTTAACCCCGAGTTGCTCCAGGGAGACTGCCCCCTGTAGGTAGGGAATGGAAGTCGCTTTGGATAAAAAGCGTCTGATAAATGCTGTAAATGTAAAAACAGTAGAACTCAGCAGTCAAACACAGGCCAAAATCTACTGCACACCTAACACAATGCTCGACCCACCAAGACATTTGTAGTCTAAATGTTTCCTCTTTAGCACTACGAGTCAGTAGTCACCCATATTGTATTCAAAATACACCACCAGTATGTGTTTCAAGTCATAGAAACCACATCCAGCTCCTCATTAAGGTAGTATAGTATAAATAGGTAGTATAGGTCTGCGTAATTGAACCCTGACGTCTAAAGTGGCTTTACCCACCGACACGTTTTCACTGCTGACAGTAAGTCAAGTAGGTTTTTGTTCTCCTAAACCACATTGACAAGTCTGTGCCACCCTAACGAAGAGCTGAACGTTGGTGAAGAGACGTTTGGAGATGTGTTTATGGAAAGACTGGCGTTCGTTAGCGATATTTACCGCATAGATCTAACCTCCCTTTCTAAATTTGGTCTTGGCTGGTCTGGAGTAAATGGAAAATGATGTACATTTGATTTTTCAGGCCAGACGCTTCCTCTTTTCTCTCAGCTGATGTTTTTGCACTCATTATTTTAGTCACGTTGCGTATTTCTCAGAGGTGTGAGTGTAAATAATGATTTCATGACTACTGTGGGTCAGATGGCCTGAGAGCAGCCCTGGGAGGTGTGTTTAGTGGTAAAGGCAGTGTGTTGCGTGTTGTGTGTTGTGTAACTGCTAAAACAGAACTTTGCGAAGAGAAACTTTTGATTTATTGATTCATTCTAGAAATAAGTACCTTGCTTATGTAACGGCCCCCATTGAGCCTAGGCGTCCGTACAGCAATTACAGCGTGGCCGTCTTCCTTCGTTTTATTTTTGGCTGTTGTTTCTCTCTGATGGGAGCAGTGGGGGGAGAAAAACACAACTTGCTCCCCGAATGTTGTTAAAAGTTCGGGTCCAGGGATGTGCTTTCATCTTCGATTGGCCTTCATTGATTGCCAGTCAGTTTCCTCTCAGAATAGCAGGTCATTATAGAGCGATGGGAGGAGGTGTGAGAGAGCCTGTAAAGCATGAATCTGTGATTAACCAGCTTTTCTTTCTTTCAGCTTAGATCACTTTTTCTATTGTGGCGTAAAGAGCGCTGTTATCTGGCGGTGACAAAATGGCCTTTTAGCTAGCCGTGCTTCGTTATATCTGTAGCTCTGTGTAATCATTCATGATACACAGGAGGTCGGATGCTTTAACCCTTAGAGTGAGAGCTGTTGTTGCTTTGCTGTGCTTTTAAATCATGTTACATAATTATTATTTAAATGTAATTAAACAAAGAAGTCTTATGTAATGAATTGCATTTACATTCATTTTATATTCATTTTACATTCGGTGTTGATGCGATTTAATGAGGTGAGACTAGAATACTGGACTGAATTAGGCATAAATATATAAATTGTGGAAGCCAAGTGTTCTTCGCTTTTTTAAAACGAGCTTAAGGTAGATCGAAACGTCGCCTTACATTCCATATCTGGAGATAAGGACATAAGAACATTCCTCATAGCGGCCCACCTATTTATTGTGAAGTTATAAGGAGTGCACTGTAGCCAATCAGAAGAGAGCGCATTTAATATATCAATTTTAAAGACAAACTCTTTTTTAAATCTATGGGATGTGGTGAGGTTGGAAAACACGAATTATGAACACTAACTGAAGCAGTTAGATTTGTGAAACTTCAGGTACAATATCAGGTGCAATACTCAATATGTGTAATAGGAAAATGTGCAAGTACTCAATATGTGTAATAGGAAAATGTGAAATACTCAATATGTGTAATAGGAAAATGTGAAATACTCAATATGTGTAATAGGAAAATGTGCAAGTACTTGTATTTTAAAAAAATCCTTTGTAGATAACCCTCTTGTACAGTGATACTTACTTATATCTATATATATATCATTATATATTGTATATTACTAGTAGACTTCTCTATTCTCTGCTTTATTTTTCTATCAAAAAATTTAACCTGACTCGGAGAGCTTTGCACAAGAATTCCAATGTGCATGGATTGCTGGTCTCATGCACAAATGGCGAATAAAAATCTTGAATCTTATGAAAAAAAAAAGCAGAAATGTTATATGAAGGGTGGAGGTAGCTCAGTGGTAGGATACTTGCCTCCGGACCAAGAGGTCACAGGTTCGAATCCTACCTCCAGTGCACCACCACTGGGTCCCTGAGCAAGACCCTTAACCCCATGTTGCTCCAGGGAAAGACTGCCCCCTGTAGGTAGGGAATGGAAGTCGCTTTGGATAAAAGCGTCTGATAAATGTAAACGTAAATGCTATGATGTTATGCCAGCTGGAATACCCCGTAAGAGGGCTTTGCAGTTACTAAGATGAGAAATATCGTTGAGTTGTAGCAGGAGTTTAGTGGCCTGATTTTTCCGACGTTTGTTTTGTACAAGTCTGCTGACAGGTCTTACTTTTTTTCAGAGCTGTATGTCTGTGCGATTGTCTGACTGTGGCCTGGTGGTTAGGGTGTTGGCCCTGCAATCAGAAGGTTGTGGGTTTGAATCCCAGGACTGCTAGTGGCACCACTGTCTCCACACACTGCTCCCTGGCTGCATGCTGCTGCACTCGGTGAATGGGTTAAATACACAGGGTGCGCTGTGTTGGGTTAGTGGTTCAGCACTGCTCTGTAAAAGTGCGGGGTCACGGTGGACTTCAGGCACTGAAGGCTTTTAAAGCTCTTGGCTGCTCGGCCAGACTGAGTGGCTTTTTACTGAGGAGCTTTTAGTCAGAGGTCACAGCGCCTCTCCCAGATCCAGAGACATTTTACCAAAAAAACAAGTTCTCAAACTCAGTAACTGGGAAAAATTCACATGCCTGTCATTTAAATTCGTGAAAAACCTGAGGAGTTAACACAAAGCAGCAGTTCCTCACTCAGATGTATTAAAAGCATCAAATGCCTCACATTCTGAGCTCTGATCTGTCGAGAGCAAAACCGCTGTGGGCGCTTTTAGCCCTCAGAAATATAAGCATGAATTCTGTTGATATATTTCCATATATTTTTCCTTTAATTGCTTTTAGGAAGCCAGTGATGGAAGCTGCTTTAATTTTTAACATTTAAATATTGTTACGGAGTCATTCAATATAAATACACATAGTGAATGAATTCAAAGTCAGCCTGAATTGGAAATCAGAAGAATGGGACATAATTATAGGTGGGAGGGGATATTAATATATGAAAATATAAAAATACTTTGATTTTATACATTATAGTTTTATTGAATCGAGTCAGAGCACGGCCGGACAATGTGGGCTGAGTCCTGCTTGGACCCCGGTGATCGCTGCATGGGCCTATATTTAGCTACTTTTAATTTTTTCCTGCATCTTGTACAAGATGACATTAGGTCAAACATCAGAAGCTGGGGCAGACATCCTATTTCTTGGTGCTCTAACAGGAGCCTAAACTGGATCTGTGCAGTATTTTGATACTAAACTAAAGCTTTCAAGATTAGTGACATGTGTATTAGTTTCAGTATGTGCTCTTGATATCTCCCTTTTTCTCAAATGGTTTCTTCTTTCTTCTTGTTAATGTAAATACACTATATGAACAAAAGTATAGGGACACACCTCTTAATATTTAAATTCCTTTACAACATCATGCCTGACCTCATAAATGCTTTGCAGATTGAATGGGTGCAAGATCCGACAAAATATTGTGGAAAACCTACCAGGAAGAGTCGAAGATGTTATAGCTGCAAACTATATGTTCCATGCTGTGTTCTGTGTGAACACAATTTCATTAAAGTCCCTGTCGATGTAAAGGTCAGGCGCCCCAATGCTTTTAATTAATTGACCTTTATAGTCACACGTGAACACACAACAGCACACAGTGCTTTCTCTGTATTTAACCCTTTCACCAAGAGACGCAGGGGGCTGCCACCAATAGGGGGGCACCCAGGGAGCAGTGCATGGGGATGCGAACCCACAACCTTCTGATTGCAGGGCGAACACCCTAACCACTCAACCAGTATATATTTGTCCATGTAATGTATTTGACCATTTCAAATAAACTTTCTAAACTGCAGTAGGGATTTATTTGCTATAGCAGGGAATTGTTAAAGAAATTGTGGAGGAGGAAATCGGTTCACTTCTAATTTGGGGTATGTTGCTACTTCTTTTCTGTCTAAACATGTCAGGAAAGGAAGAAAAATCTAATCATTTGCAACATTTGCTCCAAAATGGTGTCATGGAGGCAGAATTTGTGTGATTTTTTTTCGCCTCAAATGATGCTGTGATGCAGATTGGAGTGAAGACTGCTGGGAAATGTAGTTTGTAGTGACACTTTTAGTCAAAGGGCTTTGAAAAGTGGTTACAAGCACTGAGACTGCAGGCCTGCTGCAGCCAAAATGCTGGAAAGGTCTTAAGCTCCAGTGCTGCGATAATATGATGAAATACTTATGTACTCTATAGTTGCCAGTCCTAATGTAATCTACAGGCCTGATATGGATCATATTTTATGCCTGCAGGTCACTCTCAGGTCAAGTGCTGTACATGTCAGTCCATTCTTTTCTCCGCAGCACTTTAAAAATTGATAGCTTTCGTAGTTCACGCAGATCGTAGCTTTTTAAAGCTCTCTGATCTTGCAGTCGCATACACACACACACACACACACACATGCAAACACAGCTGGAGCAGCATCAGCACCAACTACACCCTCCAGCTTTCAGCACATCACCCAACCTAAAGTGAGTAGTGGCCTATTTACCTCCACTGAATAAGAAATAACTACGGATTCCTAACTTAGTGATGAATGTTTTTATTTTATGTCTGTTTTTTTTACTGTCTTTTACTGAATGCACAAGTCAGTCACTTCAGATAATTGTTGGCTGTGTCCCAAATCGCACACTAGCACACTATATCGTGTAAAAACAAATGGATGACGATTATAAGTGCATGCATTAGTATAGGAGTTTGTTATTTGGGACACAGCCCTTTTTTAACGTTTTAATGTATATAGCAAGAAGACAAATTACTCTCTTAAAACCAGTAACACCTTTCTTTTATATATTGTTTGTATTAATTCTGTTCGTTTTTTCGGCCGCAATCATGTCGTAAACGTTAGGAAAGCCTTTAGCGTCGTCTGTTTTGAGGTTCTGCAGTTTGTGTTCTTTCTCAAGGCTTTCAGACAAGCCCCTCCTCCCTGCGCTGTGATTGGACACATTTGTGAAAGAATGAAATGCTAGCCAATCGAAGTTTTAAAATGGAATACTGCTAGCCAATCGTATCGCAGGAGGGCGGGATTAGTCCGAAAATGGGTGGGAAAGAGAAAATGTAGACCCACTCCTTTCCAGCGCGAGTCAGAGCTCTCCGTCAGTTTCTGTCCTCCTTCTGAGCGGTTTCTTCTACTCCCACAAATGATCTTGGAATATTTTAAAAGTGTGAAGATGAAGATATTCGGAAGGCTAGACCTCGCTTTGGTGAGTTGATGGTTGTCTTTAAGAGATGTGGCTTCTCTTCACATACGATCCAGTGATGTAGATTTTAATCATAGCCGAGTTCGTGCGTTTCTAGCGCTTTTTGTGCATTTCTTAGGATTTTGCTAGTAATTTTGCCCAATGTCAGTGTTCAGTTTATTCTCTGCTGGTCTAAAGAAGTTCAGCTTCTGGCTCTTAACTTCTGTATTAGCGTTTCATCCTCCAAAAAGAGAAGAACGATTCTTACTTCAGCTCTGTGAGATTATCACTGCTGGATCAGAAAAGTTACTCGTTTAAACTGATATTTAGTGTTTACTTTTACTTCTGTTTTGTTGGTATTTATTATTGGTGGTTTTAAACTCACCCAGAGATTTAGTTTTCTATATGAGAGGAGAAAAGCGGAGAAGGTCTCGGCTGGAGCAAAACAAACCATGTGTGTGTTTGAAAGCATGTTGGTGGGTATTTGCTCAATGGTCAGTTTTGCACTAAGGGATGCATATCATAGATTACTTTTAAGTAAGAGGTTATCTTAGTTATTATCTTAATTAAATTTGTGTAAATTTAGATGTTACCTTTATATAAAGGAAAAAAGACTGTCCTTCCCACTTATGTACAGGTGCCCAGAGTGGTTTCTCTGGGTAAAGAGAAAGGATATACAACTGAGAAACCTGTGCTTTTTTCTGAGGTTAATAGATTAAATAAATGAAACTGATCTGAAATTAGACGACCGCATCCCCTCATGTGGCCTCTGCATCACTGATGGTATGAAGGAAAATAAGATAAACCTTTATTAATCCCTCAAGTGGGAAATTAGAATAAAAACTGTATCAACAGTACAGTACATAAATATAGTTTCCATATACAAATATGTATGTATGTATTAAGTATCTGTATGTTTATATGTTCTGTGGTAAAAGCATTTTGCGCAGGATGTGTTGAGGCGCTCATGAAGCTCCCAACAGCCCGTGGGTGTGACCCCAGTCCCCTCTGGCTGTTAGTTTATGGGTTTATTCTGCTACAAAACCAGTGCAGTGGGAGGACCCTGCAGTGACTGACCCTCCTGCAGGGACCGTAATGCTTTTCAAAACACAAGTGTCTGAAAGGTGTGTGAAATGCCTCACAGGTCCCTCAATGAGGGTCTCGAGCAGTGGAGCGTGTTAAAAGTGCCGAGGGCAGTACAGGACAGACTGTGGACACCATACGATCTCACACCTACAGTCTGTGACATCAGCAGAAATTTCTCAGCAAAAAGACCCCGTTACAAATTCAGCTCTATGAAGTATAACCAAGCTTTGTATCCTAAGAGGTGAAGCGTTTAATGGCTCGAAATTCTTCATCACATAAACATATTACATGAAACGATCAAATACGCCACTCTATTCCTGAAACTCTGTTGCATTATAGAGGCAAACAGCTTTTAAAAAGTAAGCTTTTGGATTATATGGTATTTTTAAGGTCCATTCACAGGTGCTAAATAATCCCCAACGAAAACCGATTGGTATATTTATCACTATTTTGCCATAATGTATATTACATATAGAGGACATGGGTTCAGTGGTGGTTCCCATCACCACCACTCAGGAGACAATCTGAGTCAGGAAGTGTCTTTGCAATGCACCCTTTTCTCATTGGACCGCTCTGAATGACCTCACTAATCTCAGCTGAATCGTGGTGCAGGTGCACAGTTACTGACTGTAGCCCATCTCAGCACAGTTTAGCGATTCACTCAGTAGAAGGGGCCACTGCTGGGTCATGGACCATTCTCCACACAGCAGTGATACCAACCGGGCAGCTGCTGGCCTAATGCAGTGGTTCCCAACCTGTTCCTCTTAAAGCCCCCCTTGCCATTGTCCAAGACAAGCCAGGCCTCCCAACCCCAACTCCTACCCGCACAGACGCACGAAAAGAATGAAGTGATTATTTACAAACTTTTATTTGAAAAAAATAAACAGCAGTGGCAGGTTTTTGTTCTTATACTCTTATACACAAATATAAACCTGGGAACCACTGGCCTAGTGGTTAGGAGTTGCCCCTGTGATCAGAAGGTTGTGGGTTTGAATCCCAGGACTGCCAGTGCTACCACCGAGGTACCCTTAGGCAAGGTAGCGTCCGCACACACTGCTCCCCTGGTGCTGTGTTCCTGGCCACCCGCTCCTTCCTTTGGTGAATGGATTTAAAGCTCCAAAGTGAAAGTGACCATTTTGTCATACGTGAACACGCCACAGCACACAGTGTGAACAGCACGAAATTCTTCCTCTGCATTTAACCCATTCACCAAGTGAAGCAGGGGGCAGCAGGAACACGGCACCCGGGGAGCAGTGTGTGGGACCGTACCTTGCTCAGGGTACCTCAGAGGTGCCTAGCAGTCTTGGGATCGAACCCGGACTTTCTGGTCGCAGGGCGGATGCCTTAACCACTAGGCTACCAACTGCCCCAGAGCAGTGTCACTCCAGTGATTGTTGTTCTTGTTCCTGTTGTTATGGACTAGCGACTCTCAGCTACTCTTATTGACTCTCAACTGGACCATCTCTGTTAGCCGTAGATCTGTCGATATGTTCATGAAGACCTTCTTTTGTCAGTTATCTCAACAGAGACTCTCTTTGAGAGGAGGATGGGCTCCTCACCAGGTTTCTTCCTCCAGCTCCGTGGGTTTTTCCTTGACTCTGTCGCCTTTGGCTCACTAGGGGCTCGGACCTGGACTCTCTTTGGGACAAAGCGCCATATAAATAAAGTTGAGGTCTGAAACTGACCACTGATGAAGGGCTAGGAGATACACAAACTGTGTAGAAGATGAGGAGCTGCACTTTCAGAGTGGAGGAACAAATCGGGTGTTTCCAGTAAAGTGGTCAGTGAGTGTCTGGTCATATAGAGGTCTGAGTGGATAAGAGTTATTGAGCCTGTGGTTCCACCATAGTTGATGGAGGATGGAGGATGTTCAGCGACACGTTCCTTCTCCACCGCTCAGCCCCCCCAACTCCTGACAGGGTGCACTGAGTCTGCAGTGAACCGAGTGGAAAGAGAGTGATTAGTGCGACGGCTTGGTGTGAAAGCGTTAAGGGCAGTGCTGGTAATTGATTAGACGCACTCAGGCTTACGCAACTCCATGCGTCAAAACGTCTGGTGGGGTTTCTCCTGTAGCAGGATGAGTCACTCCCAGCGAATTGTGTTATATTCTAGCATTTTCTAGCGTGTTTATGAGAGAGTGAGCGGCGCTTGCTCTTCGTCAGTGTATGCGTATGAGAGAGACAAAGAGAAAATGTTAATTTATGCATGTGCTCCACTTAAATGCCCCCCTTTTGCAAGTGGAGCAGTGATGTAACAGAACGACAAAGCATTCGCTGGCTATTTCCACAAAGCAACATTGTGTCAGAAGGTGGATGTAGACTGTATTGGACGTGCTGATGTTAACAAGTTCATGCTGTCTCTTCCTGGCAGGACTTTTCCTATGATGATCCAAAGGTGGAGTTTAACGTGGATGCCCCCAATGGAGTGGTAATGGAGGGCTACCTGTTCAAGAGGGCGAGCAACGCCTTCAAAACATGGAACAGGTGAGGGCTGGTCTTAACAGCATGAATTCTACAGGTAGCCTTGAACAATTCTATCCAAATGGATATACATATATTTATACATATACATGTATATATACACTATATGGGCAAAAGTTTTGGGACACCTTAATGGAGTTCTGCGAGGACCAGTCAAGTTCTTCCACACCAAACTCATCCAGCCATTTCTTCATGGAGCTTGCTTTGTGCATGAAGATTACCCTTCACTGGAAGTAAGGGGCCACCCGAATTCAATAATGGATGATCAAGGAGTGAATTATGTTTTGAAACTTTTAATAAAAATGATTTTCCATGATATGGACCAAACCACACAATTCACTCTTCGATCCTAAAGAGAAATAAAGCCCTATTTTGAAAGAAACTGCTCATGATAGCTAGCTTATTCACACATCTGCCTAGTCAGGCTATAACAGTCCTCCCCTCTCCCCCATTCATGCAAAAGTTATAGGGAGCATTTTTACCCAAACAGTTTAGGCTAACCAGTAAGAACAGAGGTCAGATAGATATATAAACAGTCTGATAAATAGAAAGCGTGGAAGTTGGTTGTGTGAAAATGGATTGAAGCAGAAACCTTGTAAGGCTTAAGAAGTGTAGGATTATGGGCCCTTTCATTTCTCCTCAGTCCACTCTAACCAGTTTTTACAACAAAAATGGATCTAACGTGTGTCTTTCCTCAGGCGGTGGTTCTCCATCCAGAACAGTCAGCTGGTGTATCAGAAGAAGCTGAAAGCAAGTATTTCTCATCTTCTTAACCGCAATAAAGTGCAGTAAAAATGATGACATATTAGAAATTGGGATTAGGCTTATATGTCTAGAAAACTGGGAAAAGTTATTAATAATTAATTCAGTTATTTTTCTTGATACCTGAGTGGTCTAGGTCCAGTTCGCCTGAAACAGTGTCTGATTTGCTGCAGCCTGTTCACGTGGTTATTTGTTTGTCCTGCAGGACTCGTTGACCGTGGTGGTGGAGGACCTGAGGCTGTGTTCTGTAAAGCCCTGCGAAGACATTGAGAGGAGATTCTGCTTTGAAGTGGTGTCTCCTACCAAGTGAGTCCACCTCAGACCTATCCATATTCCACCCAGTAGTCATTTGAAACAGCTCAGGTCATTATGGGTCTTTCTGGGGTCTCTGTAGGTCCGAGGTGTCCAGTCCCATCCAGCACTGTTATCTTTCTCTCACGATGGAACTGAACTGTGACTAATATGTTTGCAAATGGAAAAACTTGACTCTTCATTCAGTAAAACAGCTAAATGACAGCGGAAAAGAAATTCAGTATCAGAGACTTTATCTTACATAACCTTGCAGAACATCTGTGGTTGTATAAGGGGCCGTTCACGTATTGCGCCTAAAAACGTGTGGAAAATGCTCGGCGTGTCGCTTTCTCCTTCTTTCCAAAAGAGCTCGGGCGCTTGCGCTCCGGAAGCGTCTGTCGTTGCTAAGCAACCATCAGCTGCGCTCTCCATTTCCTCCAATGAAAACCCCTCGCTGTGACTCTGCTGCACGATTTATTTACGCAGAAAAGAGAAAAACGCCGCAGTGTTTGGGTGCGGCCCATT
>JBBPDE010216390.1:0-13974 GCA_037974605.1 Nannopetersius ansorgii
TCTCTCTCTTTCTCTCTCTCTCTCTCTCTCTCTCTCTCTCTCTCTCTCTCTCTCTCTCTCTCTCTGTCTCTCTCTCTTTCTCTCTCAATATCACACTCTTTTTCTTCTCTTCCCTCCAGACAATCTGTCCATTATTGGAGACTGGTGGGTTTTGACAGGGGGAGGGTGAGAAACAGATCTCATCAGGGTCTAGCTCTGGTCAGACATCTCATCCCAGAAAGAGACTATAGCCACTCAGCTCCATACATCCCATCAGCCCCAGTATCTGTTACTGTGCCCTCAGCTGTCAGCTCTTGTTCTACTTTAGGCAAGCAGAATAAAATAGAATAGAACAATTCTAGAATAGTAAATGGATTCTTGGATTATACAATTCCACATTCTTATGGAATTCTGGAAACACATAATCAAACAGAATACCTGTATTCTGGAATTTGCTCTACAATAGAATAGAATGCATTAGGACAGAATGGTTCCTGTTGTCATCGCACAAGAACAGCATAATTCTGTTTATGAGCCCCTGAATTTAATGCATTTAATTAAAAAATAGTATGCCTAATAACAAATGGCAAAATAGTTATAATTGCGTTGGATGTTAATTGCGGAAGCTTTATGGTTACTGTGGGTTGTTTTTGTATCATAATGTACAGTGGTGGCAAATGTTTGAGAAAAATCGTGCTGGGCGGTTTGCCAATTCATACCAAAAAACGTTTTTAATATTGTTATGATGTGATATGATATGATATGATATACGCTACACCACTAGAGGAAGGGAACTTTTGGTTTGAGTGAGTGTTGAAGCTCTGTGTGAGAGTTGCGATATGGCAGATTAACAATGGATTATAGGATGTAAAATATTACTATGAGGGAGTATGTTTTTGTGCAATTTCTTATTTTTCACTTTTTTGTACATGTAATTTATCAAAAATACTTTCATATACTGTAATATTAATATTCCTGCCATTTAGTTTGAGGTAATCTGATTTTTATCTCAGCATTACTGAGAAACATGCAAGTGTTTAGCCTTTAGCGTTTAGCACTTCATGTCATTGACATGTGTAGCATTTAGTCCAACAGAGTGCATAAATTAGAAAAAATATTTAACCAAGTAATAATAAGTTTATACAGCAGATACCATGGATCAGAGAGCAGCTCGGAGTACTTCACATGGACCCCAATCCAATATAGAACAAAGCAAACCATGCAAAGAAAGTTAAAACACCCTGCCTCAAAACAACCTGTTGACATAATTTCAGTGATCCTCTCATTAACACAGGAGAAAGTGTTGACATGGACAAGGCTGGAGATCATACTGTCACACTGATTGAGTTAGAATAGCAGACTAGATGCTTTAAGAGGATGGTGCTGCTTGGAATCATTGTTTTTCCTTTTTTATCCATGGGTACTTGCAAGTAAATGCATGCAGCCTTCATTGCTTTGCATAAAAGGGCTTCACAGGCAAGGATATTGCTGCTAGTAAGATTGCACCTAACTCAACCAAGAACTTCAAGGAAAGTGGTCCAGCAAGCGCCAGGACGTGTCAGGAAGGGCAGCAAAGAAGCCTTTTCTCTCCAAGAAAAACATCAAGGACAGACTAATATTCTGCAAAAAGTAGGATTGGGGTAAAGTCAAATGATTGTCTCGAGAAGAAAAGTAACACCTCTATCCAAGAGAGTGGGCTCACTCACAATTTTGCCTAAGAACAAAATAAATAAAGCCATGAATAAAGAATAAAGTACTAACACATCTTCCAAGAAAGAGTTTGGTGAAGAACAGTGGCTTTTCCTGTATGATGGCGCACCGTGCCATAAAGCACAATGGATAACTAATTTGCTCGGGGAACGATTTTGGGTCTGTGGCCAGAAAACTCCCCAGACCTTACTCCCATTGAGAACTTGTGGTCAATCCTCAAGAGGTGCATGGACAAACAAAAACGTACAAATTCTACCAAACTCCAAGCGTTGATTATGCAAGCATGGGTTGCCATCGGTCAGGATTTGGCCCAAAAGTTGACTGACAGCGTGTAGTCTGGCATGCATTTGCCCATTCATGTGTGAGTGCCTGTCTAACTATATGAATCATCACTAAAACACACCACCTTTTATTAAAAGTATGAGCATGGAGGTTTAGATTATTTTAGTCTCAGTCATGAAATGATAGGTAAGCCCAAGCTTGCTGTTCTAAGCAGCTTTCTCTTCCTCTAGAGTCTCTCTAGTATTGACAAATATCCACTTTTTCATTTTCCCATGACAAGATAATGATCAGACAGCTTCATGTATGCACAACAGTATGTGTGTTTTGTGTGTGTGTGTGTGTGTGTGTGTGCGTGTGTGTGTGTGTGTGTGTGTGTGTGTGTGTGTTTGTGTGTATGTGTGTGCAACCCCAGGAAATACTCAGATCTTAGCTCAACTACTTTTCTCTGTAATGTTCCTTATTCAGCATTATGAAGTGTGAATGGGATATGCCACTGCATGAGCATGCGAGAGCTTGCTCAAGGTTGAACATCAAGGGCATTACTAAGAAAACCAGTGCATTGTAGTTCTGTGAGGCAGCTGCACATATCCAATTGTACAAAAATCTAAATAATGTTTTATGAAATAGAACGTAGGGGTGAATTATGAAATAATGGACGTATTAGTCAATAATTAAAAGTGGGTGTATGTGTACTTATGTCTCTATGTATGGATATCCGTAACCTTAGTCCGAGTGTGTTTATGTGTGCTTACATGAGAGATATTTGTAGTCTTCTCTTAAAGGCATTGCCTTTTGGTTTTCAGTTGGTTTTATTTAATCACTGTAGAATGAAAGCCGATGAAATTCTCTCTCTTCTCTAAGAAGAAATTGTGTCATTGCACCCTCTGACATGCTTTCTGTCATCTGCATTCTCTGAGAAACTGCAGGCAGGCAATTTTCCCTGGACTTATGAGCACTGTGGTGGAAGTGCAGACTTTCAGTGTTTATCCACACAGGCTGAAAAGGGCAATATACCACTCTTTTGTTGTTCTGTGCATGCTGACCATTCCTAGACATTTGTTTTTTTAGCCTTCTACAATGAAACATTTTCTCATTCTCTCTCTCTTTCTTGCTCTCTGTCTCTGTCTCTGTCTCTCTCTCTTTTTTTCTCTCTCTCTGACTGTCTCTGTCTCTCTCTCTGTCTCTCTCGTTCTGTCTCTCCCCTCTCTCTGTCCCCCCGCCATTCCACTGCTATGGAAATATGGAAATACTGAGTGTGTGGCTGAGTGATTTCCAGGGAAGCTTATCATTAGATTAGTGCTAGGCCTCTGCAGTTCAGCCAGAAGCATGCAAACAAACTATGCAGCCTCTGCAGAATATTTTGAGAATTTATTACTATTATGAATTGTGCTATGATTACAAATACTACGCTTTTCCACATAGTTCTTGAAATCTTAGTTATATAAAAAGCTTTTTTCAGCATCCTTGCCCCGACACATTTTTCATAAAATAACCACCCTTATGGAAGCCCAGCATTTCATGTAGTAACAATCGGTTTGTCTCAATTAATACTTGGTTAAATTAAATCAGGTGTGCTGGAATCTAGAACCAAGCCTGTGTTCTTCTGATCAGCCCGCAAAAATATCAGCTTTACTGTTGAGAAGAATGGTGTTGTGTTGATGAATGCTACCTATCGAGACATGCTACCAAGCCTTTTTGCGCCAGTACAGTTCCACAGACTTGGGATTCAATACCACGCCCATAAATCTGTGCTACTTTGTGTTGGGCAGTAATATAATAAAAGCTCTTTTAATAGTTTTTGACTTGTACATGTGTTCTTTTTTGCTGCTACATGTGTCTTCAGTGCACAGTGTAAGGGCATATGAGCCTATGGTGCTGTTCTAGGGCACATTAACAGTTTTCTTTGTTGTTTTAGTCAATTTGTTACTTGTTTGATAAAGAAAACACATTTCTTTAGTTTTGCTGTCTGCTTCTTTAGGTGGTAGTCACACAATATGTGAAGGTATAAAATTAATCTTATTTAAACATACAATGTTTCTGTCAAGTAGAGTTATAATTGATGGACTTTGCTTTCGATTCGCACTGTGGTAGCATTATCCAACAAGGCAGCATAAATTGTCAGAAGAATGGCGTTTAGGTGCCTACACCAATACTGTATGTACTACAGTTTTGCGTAGGGGAAAATGCATGTTTATACACACAGTTGTATAGAGTAGCATATAACATGTTGATTGTGTTTATGTGCAAGATGTCCATCAACCATTAAGTGCTTTATATCCTTACCTACTAAATGTACTATTCTAATTAAGTGATAATTGAAATGCGGTTAACTCACACATTCCCTTCACTGAAGATGAAGAATACGGTGGTCGGGAGAACACCTCGTCTTATTTAACACTCAAAGTCAGGGTCAGCCACAGTCTCAAATATTCAATCACTGATTCTGTGTCATTCAGTGACTCCTTTTATGGATGATTCTTTCTCCCACCATAGTTGTCAGCACAAAATAATCATGTGGGTGTGCACCTTAAAAGGGCATGTATCATTGAAAAATTTTTCATGTTTTTTTGAAAAATAAGAGGTTGATACATTTCTGCCCCAGTCATCCTGTCAATACATACAAATTTAGCAGCCATAAAAAAAGTTGACATCATGAATTCAGTTTTCATGATCTCACGAAATACATTTACACATACTAGCCTATTTAACCTATTTCAGTTTAACACCACTAGTTCACAGTGAAGTTATGTATATTTTATAAATGAGGTGTAGTAAGAAAACCAGCCTGCTTAATTCTAAGGGATACTGAGAGGCTGGATAATCTAAATGATTTTGGTCATTTTTTGGGTGAATAGAGCTATAAAAAAATGCGTCATTTAAGAAATGCACTTACAGTTCTGTACAGCAGTTAGAGACTACCCTGTTGCTCAGTCAAAATTTAATTTCTGATTATTTGATTATCAGCGTCAGGGAATAAGTAAATATCTATAACAAACAAATATTTACACACAAACCTTCAACACTAAATATACCTTTGTATCAATTGGTATTTCATTTTTTAGGTTATACTTGCCCTCTACTACCATGTTAACGCTTACATTCTTCCAGTTTTTAAACTAACCAGTTATTGCTGAGTCCTCCAAACAAAGACTGTCCCCAAACTATTGCTTATTTATAGTTACGTTGATTAATTACATCACAGTTTGACATTATGTGCTTTTCTGAGCATATTTCGTGTGGTATCAGTACTTCTCAAACACATTGAGGGCAGTTGGTGGCCTAGTGGTTAGGGCATTCGCCCTTGCTTCAGAAAGTCCAGGTTCGATTCCCAAGACCGCTAGGCACCTCTGAGGTACCCTGAGCAAAGTACCATCCCCATACACTGCTCCCCGGGCGCCGTGTTCATGGCTGCCCCCTGCTTCACTTGGTGAATGGGTTAAATGCAGAGGAAGAATTTCGTGCTGTTCACACTGTGTGCTGTGGTGTGTTCACGTATGACCGAATGATCACTTTCACCTGCCATGTTTGAAAGTGAATACAATGAGTCTTATTCAGTTGGGTTTACTCTATAATATTTTAAAATATGGCTCTACTTATCAAATGTCAGAAAAATTGAATATAGCATTTGGAGAGAAAATAGCATTGTCAGAAAATTTCCTGACATATTATGATATCACCTTTTACTTCTAAAAGACAATAATATTCACTCAAGCAAGTATCTAAACATGATATTAGTTCAATTTCACTCCTCATTTAAACCTAAAATGGCTAAATTAATTATTTTTGTGTAGACAAGACTGTTATGTACGTAATGGCTGTTTTGACTGGAAATTAAGTAAATAAAATTTTTGTCTCTGCCTTTTTCTCAGATTTTAGGCATGCAGTTTTCATGATGCTAATAAGCAGTAAATCTTCACTGCATTAACCTTATGACTCAGGTGGAATTGTAATGAAGCGAACTTTGGACACTTAAGTATCTCAATGTATTTTCCAAATCAAATGTATTTGGAAAGAATTTGCTAGATGTAATTTTTTATTGAGGTATTCCTTTCAGGAGATGGAAAGCAGCAAACTCAGAAGCATATTAAAGTGTTCAAATATAACCTACAGCATGGAACAGAACCTTCTCAACTAGTGATGGGCAAACCATTTGAAGTCTGCAGTGTCATGAGCAGGAGGGTTTCTATTTCTGGTTCAGTCCCTAGAGTGGAGCTTTGACTGTCACAGAGAGGGTTTCACTGCCAATAGGAGAGAGAGACTGGCTACAGTAATTATCTGGTGGGTGGCCCAGTGGTCCTGAAGGATGACTGACAAATGCTTAAAAATGCATTCTGCTTTTGACAGTGGATCGCTGTCTTATTGTAATCTCGCTTTCATTATATATATGCATATGTGCAGCTCTGAAATAACGCACTACCGCAATAATGTCCAGTTTCTCAGGTTTTATCTTTTATACCTCCAAGTACTGAACTGAACCTCCTTGCCTTTGCTGAAAAGTTTTATCCAATAAAAATATTTCAAATAAAAATTTTAATTTAATCTAATTTTAAAGGAAATGGCAAAACATCAAAATAATAGAAATGATCCAGTGTATACAGAACGTGAATAATTCAAAGAAATCTCTTGTTCACTCTTAAACAAAAGGGCAATAATTACCTTTGACATACTTATAGTAGTGTATATATTGCAAGAGGAGAGTGTCGATTGCAGCAGTGCTTTTTTTTTGTTACTTTTCCTCATTAAATAAAATGCGATTCAGGTGATCACTAATTAGTACTTCATAAAGCAGAATAAGGCGCTTGTGTAGGAAGTTAAGAAGACATTAGCATGGAATGGTTGATGGTTGTCATACCCATTGAGATGCTGATTTAAAAATAAATTGCAGTGATCTCTTTTTTTTTCAAAGCTGTATATATATGTGTATATATACTCTCCCTTTTCACACCCTGGAGTAGCTTATACCTTGACCGCCAACAACAGATTTGGTCGACCTGGTGTAGAATGTTACTGTCAGCATGAGAGTGGAGCAGCCATCATCCAGCTACAATTCCTAATCAATGAGGTAAGTTTGTTTATTTTTTTATTTAGTCCCACGCTCCCTCCCTCTGTCGCTCTCTTCTCCATTCTGAATACTCCTATAGTCCTGGGAGATAACAGTCCTGGCTGGGCCCACAAAATGCTTAGATGATCTGTCTGCTTAGGGCCTTTGTTGTCAAGAACCCACTTGTGGTCCTGAGTGCCCCAGGAGGGTTCCTATGTAGGGAGCTAATAGCAAGCTTTCCTCCCATGAGTCTTGCCTTCAAAGGGGCCTACAGGGACCAGTTACACTAAGAGGTTTGTACATATTAGTGTCATTCTGATCCTTGGGACTGGGGATTATTGTAAAAATGGTAATATTACGGTATTTTATTCATTTGAAATCTTTATCATTCGTAATATTAAATGTAAATTCTGTGGCTCAGTGGTTCTCACATTAGTCCTCAGTGACAGTTTTTTGCTCCAACTTAACTTGAAACACAGGGATAGTAAATACAGTAAACCTCTGCACTACACACAGGTGCTCTTAGAATGTAATCCCTGCGATTGTTGCGGGTTTACTGTATGTGCAACAATTGCTGCTGTAGCATTGTAACAGTGCAGAAGAATATTTAATTAATATGCCTTTAAATATTTTATGCCAAATTGGTTTTATTTTATAAGTTTTAATTAATTCATAAACCGTTATTGGAAATTTTTATTACATTCACCTTCAAATGAAAAGCAAAATAGTAATTTACTGTACAATCAGTGTATATTTAGGCCAGATAAAATTTATCTCAAACTCATAGACAAGCAAGATTAGCACGGTAAATTATGCAGATAAGATCACCTTGAAATGTAACTGTTTTCCTTGCCAGGCATGAAACTACATACATAGCAAATTAAAAAATCTTCACCTTAGCCTTTAGTGTTATCATTATATGGCTGCCCCGTAGTGAACCTTCATTGCTTGCATGCTGTACTTAGTAGCATGAACCACCGTAAACAAACTCTTGTGCTTACTATATTGACACTCTGCTGCCTCAGGCTTTCAGTCCGAGAATGTCAAGTCAAGTCAAGTATGTATTTGTCATTTCAACCATATACACAGTACATAATGAATTCAAGCAAAAAAAACAACCCAGCACAAAGAACAACAACAGAACATCACAAGACTGTTCAAGTGCAGGCAGGACAGAACTACAGAGACAAAAAAGTGCAACAGTGGCAGATGGGGAATTTTCTATGGTAAAACAGTTTAATGTGCATATGACGTGTGAGAGAAAGTTACCCATCTTGGTAGTGAAGGCATGGATGTTGTAAAACCTTCTGTCGGGCAGAATGAAGGAAAAAAGTGTGCGGGAAGGATGTGTGGGGTAATTCACAATGCTGATGGCTTTGCTGCTGCAGTGTGTGGTGTAAATATTTGCAACAGAGAGCAGATATACCCTGATGATCATCTCAGCAGTCCTTATCCTCTGCAGGGTTTTGCACAATTTCCATACCATGCCAGGACACAGTTACAGAGAAAGACCTCTATAGTATCTCTGTGTCAGGGCTGGGGACTGTGATTGCTGGGGGCCAGTAGAGGCCATCCTTGTTCAGTTTTTGGTTTTGGGTTTTGTTCTGGGGACTTTCATTATGAAGGGTATGGATTTTTGTTGATTATTAGTAACAGCTGTGTTTAGTTGGGTGTTTGCATTTTGATTGGTTTATGGGGTTTTGGGTTTTGTATTTAAGTTCTTTAGGGACTGACATGGTTTGTCGGTCCACCGTCGTAATACATAGTTCTTTATGTGCATCTAGACTATTTTGTTTGAGAAAGATACTAGAGTTTTTGTTTGTGGGCCCTCGCACCTTTTGGTTTCTTCTTATTTCAATAAATCTGTAATGTCTGCAATCGCGCCCGTTTGTCTGTGGGAGTCATGGCCGACCGTGACACTCTAGAATGTTGTGGGGATTTGGTGGGAATGTTAGCTCTGCCCTGTCTCCTCAGGAGATAGAGACACTGCCAGACCTCCTTGGCGATTGAGATGGTGTTGAGGATCCATGGGAACACCAAAGAACTGGGTGCTCTTGACTGATGTTCTCATGAAGTCAACAACTATATCTTTTTTTTTTTGTCCACATTTAGAGACAATTTAGCTGTTGCACCACCTTTCTGTATGCCCCTTCGTCATTCCTGCTGGTCAAACCCATTAGGAGGGGGTTGAGCACACAGCCCTTGGCTGAGGTTTCAGATACTGACCAATAATGGTCCTGAATACTGAACTGAAGTCTATGAACAGCATTCAGACATAAGTGTTCTTTCTGTCCAGATGGATGAGGGCCAGGTTAGGGATGGTGGTGATGGCATCATCTGTTGGTAACAGGGTCCAGTGTGGGGTGCAGCTGTGATTTTATGACGATTCTCTCAAAGCAATTCATGATGATTGGTGTGAGTGTGACAGTGCGGTGGTCACAGGCAAATTATACCATTTTCCATATTTCCATTTTTTGAAGATGCCTTTCTACTTTTCTTATCAGTTTTGTCTTCTGTAGGTTTGAGTGCATTTTGGTGGGTAATGGGTGAGATAGGGCGTATTCTTGGTAATGTGTGACTGAGAAATCAGGATGTGTGAGCTATTTAGGTTGCATTTTTTTCTCTCTTATTCTCTCTTTTGTCCCTTTTGTCAGAAGTGATACAAGACGTTTGATGATTTTTTTGCTCATGCATTGTGAATTCTAGTTCTGGACGCGTCTGTAGCTTGAATAGTGTCAATATTTGATTACCCAGTTCTTAAAGTGGCATGTTTTAGTGTTTTCTCTATTCTAACACAATCCAGTTTAATTGGTGGATCAGTTATATGAAATCCGGACAATTACCAAAATTTACAGAGACAGGGTTACTCCAGGACCACCACTGACAATGGTTCCCTGATTTCTTTGAAAGACCCAGCCTTCTTAACTATCTACAATTAAACAATTTAAGGCTGGCTGAAACTGATCAGCTGTATTAATATAATCTAGCTTAAACATTATAGTTGAACAAGGCTGTCAGATTTAGTAAAACCCAGTTACAAAAACCTATGTTCCAAAATCACCCGCGTAAGGTGAAAATAAAAAAGCCTAAAATGCCTATTTTTATAGTGTAAATCCCAAATCCCTTGAGTCCTCTTGTGTGAAAACATCCAAATATATTTATTGCCACAAAAAAGCAAAGTTTCCACGGATTTCTGCGGAAAAAACAAGGACGGTTCTCAAAAAAAATCTGCGTGTGACTGAATCCGCGATTTTTATAGCATAAACCCCAAATATGCTCCCCAAACACTTTCATTTTATTTTAAACTCATTTTAATAAATTACCCTTAACGAAAATGTAAAGATAAACCCATATCCATACACTGAACTCCTGCAGTGCTAGAATGTCAAAACCGATATTACCACTGTACAGGCTGCACTGTAATTCATTCACGGGTGTTTTACATTTACATTTAGGGCATTTATCAGACGCTTTCATCCAAAGCGACTTCCATTCCCTAACTACAGGGGGGCAGTCTCTCCCTGGAGCAACGTAGGGGTAAGAGTCTTGCTCAGGGACCCAGTGGTGGTGCTGAAGGTAGGATTCGAACCCATGACCTCTTGGTCCAGAGGCAAGTATCCTACCACTAGAAAGCCACCCACCCCACCCGTGTTTACTTTGGTATGAGTTGTCTTTTTCTTTTGTAGCAGAGTAAATACAGCAATACAGTAACAATTTAATGTATTTTTTATGTAGGAGTCAATACCAATCATTTTTAAAGTTCAATAATTTACTGTTCATTCGGTGACGAATTGTATTGTAGTGACCCGCCGGTTAAAGCAGACACTGGACAGGTACTGAGCTCAATAGCCTCTTTTAATTTAATTTACAGTAATATATAAGCTTTAAGAAGGACAAAAACGAACAACAAGCATTATTAACCATCCCAAGGCAGCTTTCTTTGTGTTCTCTTGTCAGTAAACATTTATAGTTATATTGTATATAATGTTATATGGAACTGCAGCTGAATTTACATTAATATTTATGTTACAAAATTAGTAAATTATATTTTTCTTAATAATTGAGCACTAAAATACATTTTTTAGTGTATTATATATTGCCACAAAATAAAATATTGTATAGGATATCTTTTTCCATTAATTTTCTGGGGGTTTTGCCAACAATTACGTACAGTTCTAAGAAAAAATTGACTGAATTCGAAACACTTCAATTTCATTTTAAATTAAAGCTTAACATATTGCCCTTAACGAAAATGTATACTCTTCTGGAAAAGTCCAGAACGGTGGTCCGGTGTGTGGCAGAATGGCTGTCTCGGGCCTTGTGTGCGCATTAATTACCTATGGAAGAGACACCACTCTCCCTCTCTCTCCCTTTCTCTGTCTCTCTTTCTGTCTCTCTCTCTTCCTCTCTCTCTGTCTCTCTCTTCTGGAAAAGTCCAGAATGGCCACCCGGTTCGCCGTCGCTGGGTCTGAGACGGCTGTTCGGCTGCGCACAAGACTGCTGTTCTGAACTTTTCCAGAATGCACAGATTGCCAGTCCGTTTAGAGTAAGAGTAATGTATTAAGAGTAATGTATTAAGCTGAATTTAAAATGAAATCTCGCCACGGCGAACCACTGCTGTCGGACCACTGCTTCTGCATTGCCAGAAGGGGGCAGGGCATTTGGGCGGCATCAGGCTTTTAGGAGAACAGGAGGGCAGCAGCCAATAACTGCAAATTTAGTTGAATTTATATTTGGACTACTATTTATGATATTATTAAATTATATATTTTAAATAATTTAGAACTAAAATGCTTTCCGCGTTATTGTGGAGAGTTCAGAAATAATCCGCATGTGTCTGAATCCACAACTCTTGATCTTCGTAAAACTGTATATGAAAAATGTATGAATAAATATATTCTGTGACAGAATGGATAAAAATGTCAAATAGTCTTAGAGATATATTGAACAAGTTTATCATATATCATTTTGTCATTATATCATCATTCAGCACATGGTTGTGGAAATGGTTAGAACAACATTAAGAGGATGTTACCCTTGATGGGGATGAGGGTGCGAGGGTTTGTATGTAAACTGTTGAGGGGTTGGATTTTGTGAAGATTGCATTGGAAATTTATACCAGTCAGTCACAAAACTTAGACCAGTGACAATTGAAGTAAATTCCACGGTTCTCGGTACCAATTTCATTACCAAAGCAAAACACAATTGAACAAGCAGCTATTTTTATTAATAACAAACAACAATTAAACAAACATGACTGAATAACACACTCTTCTTATTTATAAACTTAAACATTTGTATAGTGTTGGCAAAAGACCCAGTACTTAATGTTCACTCACTATAACTTTATGTTAGATAACACATGAAGTCATCTAAATGAATGGTATCTTATTGTAAAGCCTTACCAAACTATACAGAACTGTATTTGACTGGACTTTTATTTAATCAAACTGCACAAACAATATTTCATAACCTAGAACTGCTTTTCTCATGGACGATTTTAAATATACAAACATTAACCATACATTTGCTCTTTGACACAGTGGTCCCCAACCCCCGGGCTGTGGACCGGTACCGGGCCATGGGTCTTGTGATACAAGTCCGCGGGCTGCACAGAAAAAAAAAAACGTGGATGTTACCCGTGTTCTGTTGTTGGCTTGTTGTTATGAAAATGCTGTTAATAAAGCTACGAGTACACACTGGATTTACGTTTATTATTGTATTTTAAAGATACCCCATTATTATATTTTTTAAATATCCCCATTTAATGCGTATCATTTATTTGTATAAATACATATACGTATATTTATCTGCCACTCCTTAAAGGCCGGGCCGTGAAAATAGTTTCTGATATTAAAGCGGTTCGTGACCAAATAAAGGTTGGGGACCACTGTTCTAACACACACATTTTGGCTACACAGGTCATTATGTCCTGTTTTACACGCTATAGGAGCATTAAATAGTTGATAAAGAAATTTTATTCTTGTACTTGCGTTAGCATTAGCTGCGCTTATGCTAACGATTAACTAAGCAAACGCTCTAAATATAAATAAAATTAAAACTTATCTGCTTAAATGCTTTCATTAAATCTGGGTGATGGTCTTTGAGGTGTTTTATAAGATTCGGTGTATTTCCTCCTTTTGACATAAAACTTCGATGACAAGCTTATAAATGAATTTCTGGTGATCAGTGATGTTGCCCTTGTCATCAGCCGCGAAAACGAAATACTTCCACACGTGGCTCTTTCCTCCTTTCTTTTCAACAAGCGGATTCAGAGCACCGCCCGTCAGCAGCACCGCCGGTCGCCATGTCTCTGTGCTTTTATGAAGAAGACGCAACAGCACAATACGTACATAGCTCAGCAAGAACCGGGTTGACCGGGTGCTCGGTACCACCGGTACTTCAGAAAAGCTGGTACCGTAACATTTACATTTTTTAGTACCGACTTGGTACTGAAGTACCGGGTCTTTTGACAACACTAATGTGAATGTTACTTTGTCATGTACCATCTTCCTAAACATTGTTGCAGACCCAGCACACTCCTTTATGACAGTGGTGTTGCTTAATGGCATTTGCCTTTTTCTGCCGGATAATGTTCCCTGCCTTACCGCAAAACTGTTTTGAGGAACGTGACGAAGAGTTCAATATGTTGACTTGGCCTGTACATTACATGTTACTAAGCATGTATGTATGTCTCTTCCTGTACATAGGTGTGTGTGTGTGTGTGTGTGTGTGTGTGTGTGTGTGTGTGTGTGTGTGTCTATGTGACTCAGCACACAAAGTACAGCCTGTGGGAGAAGGCATAAGGTCTCTTATTGCCTCTGTCTACATATACATATGCAGACACACACACACACACACACACACACACACACACACACACACACACATACATACATAGTCTGTGAATCATCCTCCCCTGGGAGAAAACGGCTTGATCTGCTTTACATTCAGCTTCTCCT
>JBBPDE010216412.1:0-13974 GCA_037974605.1 Nannopetersius ansorgii
AGTAGGAGTGTCTAACCACTCTGTGGGAGCCAGAACTCTTAATGGTTGGTAGGGGTTCAAATACTTATTTCCCTCAAAGAAATGCAGATCAGTTTCTATCTTTTATTTAAAGTGAGTTTTCAAGTTTCCTTTTGACGTGTCACTGTTATAATAAACCTACCATTAAATGATACTGTTCTGAGACTTTTCATTTCTTTGTCATTGGACAAACTTACAAAATCCATGAGGGTTCAAATACTTATTTCCTCCACTGTAACTGCTGATGAGCTATTTGCGAGTCTCCACTTTTTGTTCAAATGTAAATAAAAGCTGAGAAATAATGATGCCTCTTGTATATCGCCTTATTATCTTCTTGGAGACGCCTGTGTCATTTCCAATCAAGAAGAAACTTGCTTGTTGAACAAAAGTAACTAAGTTTAAATTTGCCAGGGCTATGAATCATTTAGAGCTTGACTGTACACACACAGATGTTTGTCCACCCTTCTGTTTGGTCATTCAGTGGCTACAGGGCTTCTATTTACTTTTTGATTTTTTTGGAGAGTGCTCTGCTATACTCACATATCCAGTCAAGCTCTGTGTTCAGAAACTGACCCCTGAAGTAGGGTCAAGTTACAATGGGAGTGTTTCTTATAAAGTGGCCACTAATTCGCAGGTCAGTATTTTTAGCAGCGTTGGTGTATATTTGGCTTCTGTCACTCACTGGCAGGACATAAATGTGCCCAGTTAATTGGGTGTATTGGCATATTAATGTCCATCTAGCCTCCCTCCTTCACAACTGTGTGTGTTTTTGTATGAGTGTGTGTGTGTGAGACAGAGAGAGAGAGAGAGAGAGAGAGAGAGAGAGAGAGAGAGAGAGAGAGAGAGAGAGAGAAAGCTTCTGGCTTGCACTCTTGTCTGTTCTTTGATTAAAGTGGGAAATTTATCCTGGATTTGGGTCAAGAAGTGGGTTGCCCCAATTTCCCGCTTGTTCAGCGAGTGCACACTGGGCGATCGACAGCTCTGCCAGGCCTTTTTTTCTTTCTTTTTCTCTCTCTTTTTTCTCCTGTTTTCCCCCAGTTGTCCTGCGAACCTCTATAGCAAACACGCTGTGGTTTCAAGTGCTTATTATTCTGCCCGACAGTGCCACCGAAGTGCTGTGTAAATACAAGTGCGCTCATTGGCTTTTTATGAGGCTAAACCAGGGTTTAACATAAAAGCCAGGCACTCACTCTGACACAGTTTTTTTAACACAAGCTGTTTGAGAGGGTCCAATTCACTCTGCAAAGTGAAAGCACATATTTAGAGTGTGCATCAGATTTTTTTTCGTGGTGCACACAGGTGCAGTGATTAGGGCTGGGACAACTATATCTCTAATACTGCCATGTTCAACACCTCCATCTCCATCATAACTGTACACATCAATAGTGAGCAGTCTGTTTTCACTAACATTTACAAAAAGACAGGAAGAAGAGCTGGAGGTAGAGTTGAATATGTTAAGTTTGTGTTCGGAGTGAAGAGGATGGACAGGATCTGGGACAGGTTTATTAGAGGGACAGCCCAAGTTGTCAGAGAGTTTGCATTTGCTTGGACATTTGCTGAGGAGAGACTCTGAGTGTGTTAGGTGAAGGACACTGAGGAGAGACTCTGGGTGTGATGGGAGAAGGATGCTGATGAGAGACTCTGAGTGTGTTAGGTGAAGGACACTGAGGAGAGACTCTGGGTGTGATGGGAAAGGATGCTGAGGATGGAGCTGTAGGGAAGAGTAGAAGAGGAAGGTCTAGTTGGAGGTTTATGGATGTGGTGAGGGAGGACATGCAGGCAGTTGGTGTGAGAGAGGAAGATGCAGAGGACGGAAGGTGATGGAGATGGCTGATCCACTGTGATGACTCCTAATATGAAGCAGCCACAAGTAGAAGAATGTATTTCCAACAAATTGGTCAGTGAGCGAAGTGACATGGTTCTTGTTTCCAATAAAGTGGTCAGGAAGGGGAAGCACATGGTAGATGTTTATGATAAAGTGACCAGTGAGTGGAAGCACAGAGCAGGTGTTTCCAAAAAAAGTGTCCAGTGCGTGACTTTCTCTGGAGTAATCCAGGGATAGATATCCATGCTGCTGTTAGGGCAGGCAAATCCATCATGCCTTTCTGGAAAAAAAGATACCAGTATAGTCTTGAGTTTTGAGCCATCTGTGGCCTGTAAATTCATATGCTTCATGGTAGAGCTGTTTAGACATTCCTACCTCCCCTCTGTAATTGATGAGATTAATAATGACACTAAATGCCACTGGCATTTCTTAAGCCCCAGGTGAATAGGCTCTTCTAAGCCATCGCTGATTAGTTTTTTGATGGCACTCTGTGTGATTAACCTAGCATTTCTTCGCTCATGCTGGTCATGGTGTTTTTCTCTGAAGATGTATTGGTTTCTGCTGCATGCATTTAGCGTTTATATTCCACACCTTCACAGCGTCACTCTCCCTGATCTTCATTAAGCTCTGAGCTGAAGACAATCTCTGTGTTATGGAGAGAACTCACATAAAGATAAAAAGTTGTTAATGCCAGACTGATGCTTTTGAAAACAAAGCAGCAGTTTTCCCATTCATACACACGTTCGCTCTGCATATGTATGTGTGTGTGTGCATGTACATGTAGGTGTTGGGGAGTGTGTGAAACTCACTGTCAGCAGCTGGTACCATCAAAGAACCACAGCTGCGAATAGTAGGTTTGTTTTGTTCACCGTGACATCTGGTTTAACGCTTAGTGACGTACTCTGATTGGTCACCAGTTAGGCAAAGCAGTGTGATTCGTCACACGTGGCAGGTCCACTGCAGACACACTTCTGTTTCTATATTGGTTGGCCAGTAGTACTGGTACTGATATTCATATTGTGGTTTTATAGTGTTTTGTCAAAAACGTATCACCTAACACACCGATAATGATTTTAACCGTTTTTGGATCATGGCACACCTGCTGTTCAAACTCATGACTCACCATTTAACCCCTTTTCGCTGTTGCCATTTCGCACCATTCAGGAGGGCCCTCAATTTAGCATTTAAACTTATAATTTCAAATTATTTAACAGATTTTAAAATATTTAAAATATAATTTTAATATATTAAATATATTAATATTTAATATATTAAAGTTCTGTCCCAAAAGTGTACGGATGCACCAGAAGACCTGCAGTAGAGCAGTTAGCAATATAACAGCAGTGCAAGTTGGACTCAACCATGGTTAGAGTAAAAACAACAATAGCCACTTAAAATTGATTTTAGTAACAGCCATGAAAGATTCACATGGGTTGAGCCCTACTGTTAGCATTAGCATTAACGCATGCCTTTACTATGGGGCAGCTAATGGCCTAGTAGTTAGGGTGTTCGTCCTGCGATCAGCAAGCACTGCTGCCCACACACTGCTCCCCGGGTGCTGTGTTCCTGGCTGTCTGCTGCTTCACTTGGTGAATGGGTTAAATGCAGAGGAAGAATTTCATGCTGTTCACACTGTGTGCTGTGGTGTGTTCACGTATGATACAATTTTCACTTCATGAGTGATACCTGTAGCATAGTGTTTCAGGGTGGGCGTGTGCGTGATGCAAACGATATCCCATGTTTTCCCCTCATACAAATTATGATACATGGCTGGACAAGTAGGGGATGGGGACACGTCCCTCCCTGATATGATGCTTCTGGCACCCATGGGTATGATATATTCAAATGGGTTGAGGCCTACTAAGATCAGAAAGAGCAACTGTAGCCAAGGTGGGTGGAGTTAGCATAGGCCTGGGTGATAATAATGCTAGCACAGCACTGCTATATCTACCCTCAGGCTGTGTGATTTCACTGTTTCATTGTGAAGTAGATTTTCCCCAGTCCCTCCCTCTTCAGAATTCCATATGCGTTTTCAGCCTCTCACCCGCTCCCGCACACCTGATTTATCTCATTAGTTCATTATCACATTCACAGTGGTATGTCAGAGCAGGCCATCCTTTCAGACTTCAAGCTTGAGAGCAAACTTTAACACAAGTGCTATAATTTTTCTACTGCAATTCTTTTTTATGTGAATACAGTCCTACTCTTTGACCACCCTGAAATTCTCCTTAAAAAAACTTGGAGCTTGTTATAACATTAGCTATGTGCAATGCCTTCTCACACTTGACACCTTTCATTAAGTGATATGTCTGCTTAACAATGTAAACAGATTTTCGAGTTATGTCCTTGCACAATTTGGCACTGCTTTAAATAGGTTTAAATGGGTTCAAAAATTGCTGGTGCTTGCTTGAAGAAATCGAAAATGAACGTCTACCACCTGTGAGTCTGCATTTAGAGGTTGAAAAACTGATAAAAAAGTAACTAAAGCATGAAAAGAACAGGAAAACTATAGTCCTGCTAAGGGTACACTTTAGCAAAGTGGTCTCCATGCCTTCTCCAGGACATCCAGGGGTTTGTTTTCAAACTATTGGATATAAGGATTGGTCAGAATGCTCCAATTCTCATTGACGTCCCAAAAAAAATCCAAATTAGCAAATCCATGGCCAGTTCTAGTTCCGCACTTTCAAACAACACTACCAATTTGGGATGGTGAAGGCTAGCAATTGTAATTTCACTGGACAGCCTAACATACCTGTTACGCCAACAGACACCTGCAAGGGCTGCGCAATAGAGTAAAGGGAGAACAAGGACTCATTCTGCCTATCCAGGGAGAACGATGACAATTATATGGACGTTATATGTTCTAAATGATAAACTTTTTTTTTACATTTAGCAGACACTTTAATTCCAAAGCAATTTCCATTCCCTAACTACAGGGACAGTCTCCCAGGAGCAACTTGGGGTCCAGGGTCTTGCTCAGAAACCCAGTGGCACTATACTGAAGGTAGGATTTGAACCCATGATCTCTTGAGCCAGAGGCAAGTATGGGAATAGGCTAGTAACTTTAGTTGACACTTAGCCTTAGCAAGACTAGCGATATGTTACAATTTAAAGGCCCATTACCATCCTATGTCTCTTTATTCCCAAAAATATTATTTAAATAATGGCTAATTATCATCTGAAATCTGAACATTCATTCTTTTTTTCTGAACTAACATACTTCTCCAGCTAGTACACTTGATTTAGCTAATCACCCTTTCACTACAACCATAAGACACCAAACCCAACCGAAACCAAAAGAGCCCAGTTGGCGTCATCAGATCAATTCTAGGCTATAAGTATTAGGAGTTTTTTTTACTTGTTTTGATGTCAAACAATGTCAAAATAAACTGTTTCAGATCATAAAACACATCTCTCCTGCGCGTGAGTGCTGATGTGTAATCTATTTAAAGTTTGGAGTCAGCACTTTTCGTCGAGCTTGAATGAGCTACGTGCAAAGTAAAAATGAAAGGAGTGTGAGAGGAGGTGTTGAGGTGTATATTCCAAGGCAGTGAGCAGAACTGGTCTGGGATCCGCACTGAATGCAGGAAAGTGGGAACTGCAAGCGCTGAAGCTGAAGCACTCAGGTTCACGTGGCTCCAGCAGGGTTAAGTGGATTATAAAGCTCTATGGTTATCCTGTCAGCCATGACTGACTACGCTGAAGAGGATTTCATCAAAACGCTTATTGGCTCGATGCATGTCGTATTTCCTCTCATACACGAACAACAAATTATTATGCTGTCCCGTCAAATGGCATCATTTGCAACACTGGGTATTATTTCTTTATTTATTTATATATTTATTTCTTTATTTTGCTGCATGGAGGCGGCAGCTGTGAGCATGGTGTCGATGATGCAGAAGAGGATTATGGTCTCGGTCTCTTGCTCCCAGCACTACCTGAGCCGTTTCTTAAGCTGCAGATTTCCATCACAAATCAGCCGGCTTTCCCGACGACGTAACGCACTGATGGCAACCGGGCGGGAAGGAGGGAATAGGCCACAAGAGCGTGCAAATTCGATTGAGGTTCTAATGAATGCTTTCTCCCTCCCACCTATTTGGCCACTTATTGTGTAAGAAGCAGTTTAACAGTGTGACCAGTGGACTGCTATGGTCTGTTTCATGCTTGGGACTGAGACGGATGAAATAAAGTGGATTTTTTTCAGTTCTGCTAATCACTACACACAAGCTGAATAAAAGCCCCATTTGACCTTTGACGTCTTCAGGGTGTTCACCTATATATATATATATATATATATACAGTGTTCCGTAAAGACGTGGTTCAGAGTTTGGGGCTTCAGTTGTTCAAATTTTTTCTATTAATTTTTTTGTGAAAATCCCTGTAAATTCGTGGAAAGCTCAGATATCTTTGGCAGTGCTTTTTTTGTGGCAATATATAATTTCCCATGCATTTTATTGCTAAATTATTAAGAAAACATATGATTTTCTATTTTTGTAACATACATTTTAACATAAATTCAGCCACATTTCCATATAAAAATAACAAAATAATTTTTTTTTGTACTGTTGAGAGAACACAAAGCAACCGTATATACGAATATACCCCTGTACTGAGAGGCAAGAGGTTTGAAAGTAGCAAATCCGAGAGCATTTCTCCATGCTGCTGATTGGCTGCTGCCCTGTGTTGCATCTCTGGAAGATGCAGTCCACCATTTCCACATCATAACAGTTTCCAGGGTGGAGCTCTCTTGAATGTTTCACTGAATGTTCTCGTGTTTTTATTTTGTTCTTCTTAAGGCCCAGTATTTTTATAACTGTAAATTAAATTAAATTATTACTGTATTTACCCTGCTTATACCAAAGAAAACATGATTTCATAAATTACAGTACAGTCTATACAGGGGTAACATCGTTATTATGACATTCTATCACTGTGGGAGAGAGCAGGTAAGTGTACACCGTACAGTAAATATACTTTACCTTTACATTTTTTAAGGGTAATGTATTAAGCTGTATTGTATTTAAGGTAATGTATTTTTTTTTAACCACATCACAAATATCAGGGGTCTACTGTGTATAGTCAGCCACAACAGAGGTGCTGATTGAACAGCGGCCACTTCTTTACTGCCTCAGCACCTTGGAAAGCTCCTGTGTGCAACAGCTGGTGCAGCAGAATTAGAACCAGCTGATAATGATTAGAAGATCACTGTCAATGAGAAGCAGGACATGTATATAAGGGAACCACCCTGGAGCACAGTCCAGTTTCAAAGGAAAGCCTAAGAGTTACTTATGTATCATTCAAGCATAACAAACCAATCTAACTTACATTTACATTCTCATTTACAGCATTTGGCAGACACTCTTATCCAGAGCGACGTACAAGAGTGATTAGTAATCCACAAGAAAACACATCCCTCATACTAGTAGGAGTAAACATAAAATTAAGAACTGGAGTTAGTAATCCACCAGGGTTCTTTCAGATCACACATCAACAGAAGACACTTTTATTCAAGTTATTTGTGAAGTTCTTTTTGTTGAGTTGTTTTCTGGCATGAACAGGTAGTTGTTCTCCTAAATGCTCAGTGAGGATGTGGGTCTTCAGTTGCTGTTTGAAGTGAGGGTCTCAACAGTTCTGACAGTCAGGGGAAGTTTGCTGACTGGTAAGACAGAGCAGGGCCATTTTAGACTTTGTAGGCGAGCAGCAGAATTTTAAATCTATAACAGCCACAGGAAGACAGCGACGCTCTGCAGCAGTGAAGCAGTGTGGGAGAATTTTTGTGTATTGAAGATCAGATATGCTGTTGCATTCTGCATCATCTCTAAAGGTCTGGTTGTCTTCAGAGAAAGAAAAATTAGTTACAGTGGTCCTTGAGATGACAAGTGACTGGACGAGTATCTGAGTGGTGAGGAAAAAACATTCTCCTAATGTTATAGAGAAGGTAGCTACAAGATAGCTTAGGAGAAACATTGAGAGTCTTCATCAGAGAACAACTTGATTTGTGCTTTTGATGTGGGAGTGATGACAGCAAGTGATGACCAGGTCAGGGATACATCCTCTGGTAAGTACAGGAGCTCTGTTTTGCTCTGTTTTCACCTTCAGTTGATGCACAATCATCCAGGAGGAAATGTCATTCAGAAATGCAGAGATCTGGGCTGAGTTCTCAGACTCACAGGGAGGAAGGGAGAGGATGAAGATATAATATCACCAAGAGAGTTAGTGTATAAGGAACAAAAAGGGAAGTCAAGTACTGAGCCCTGGGGAACACCAATCGTCTCAGTGGGCCAGACCTATCCATGGCACCTAATAAAAGTAACCCTCAAGGTTGGACACAGTCCGCTGCCATGTAGAACCAGTGCTTCCAAGTTTGGTGAGTGAACCCGGGATGATCTGGTGCTTGACCAGTGAAAAAACAGCAGATAATATACTGATGGTGTTGAATGCTTGGAACACCTTTATCTAAGCATCCTGTATCTTTGCAGCCTGTCACAGTAAAATATTTTTACCATTTTTTAATTTACTCAACATACCGAAGATAAGACAGTTTTGAGACAGTATGTCCCCACCCACAAGGTGATTCAAAGCAAAATATAAAGAAATTAGGATTTTAGGATTTACATAAGTAAATGTAAAAATTATTTGTATTATTTTCCAACTTATATTTGGAAGTATAATATGTAATAATATATCTTTATATCATGGATATGATTTTTATTAATACATTATTCTATTAATTAATACTGTGCAATTAATACTGTGTGCTGGCTGTGGGATGTTTTAGTGACTTTTTGACACTTTGATCTTGGCCTTCAAAATCACTTAATGTTAAAAAAATGGTAAAAATAAAATCTCATGAAACAAAATAAAATTATCCTCAGTGCAAGTCTTTGCTATTGCATGAAATTTCTAATACATAGCAGTTTTTGTGAGTAGAATACCTATGTTGATAGCTTGTGAAAGACAATCTCTATGTGAACACACATTAAACGGTCCATGCCATGCAAAAACAAATTTGAAATGATTTGTATGTAGTTTGGAAACAATGTTATAGTTAAAAAAAAAAAAACAGAACTGTTCTGAATTCATTATTTTTGTGATCTCATAAAAACTAATATGTTTACAAGTCATATGCAGCCTGCCATAGTTTCACCTTGCCCATTCACTCTTAATTTAGTTTTGCCTTGCCCATTCACATTTCTTTTTCCCTTTCTTTCTCATTCTCTCTCTTGCTCTTTCTCTGATTTCCTCTCCTCTTAGTTTCTCACCATCTATCTCTCTCTTTCTCTTTCTGTCTCTCTCTCCCTCTCTCTGTCTCTCTCACACCCACATATACACACACGCACATACACACACACACACACACACTCACACACACACACACACACACACAATGATACTAACTGATGCGATTAGTAGCACTTTAATTTTTGCGGATCATTTGTCAGGAAGGTTAGGTGAGGCTGTCGGGGGTGTGTGTTTAATGGTGATGCAAGGCCCTTTTCCTTTCATGCTCTCATCTGGAGCTCAGATTATCGCTAATCTGCCGGTCTTTTTTTACTCACTGTGCCGGGTCAGGCCTGTGCTGGGAACAGACTAAATCTAAATCACGATTGGCCAAAAAGCTTTCTAAATGGAGCGACATTAGGAGGGCTTTTTAATAAGCAGATTTGGGTGTTGAGTAGGAAACTAGACAGACAGCGGCATTTCTATCTCTTATATTATTGAAAAAAATGTGTATGGTTTAGCAGCATTATATCATCCTGATTGTGATTTGATCAAATTATAAATGACAGAGCATGCTGTTCTCATGCCAGCTGACTTGCGCTGGACCTAACTTATCTAAGAAGTAATGGAAGCTTATGCCCTACCAATTAGCACTACACACTGTCTTCCCATGTTAGCTTCGGATCACATCAGTTTTTTCATTCTAAGCCACAGCATTAGCATTTTGCTAAGTGATCTATTGCTTTAAAACATCTTATTCTCCATCGGTTAGCATATAAAGCGTTCTCCTCAAACATCACATACTTGCCTTAAATATAAAGCGTTCACCTCAAACATCACGTACTTACCTTAAACCATGTCCACTCCTTAATGAACCTTAACGTTAACATTAGCACTTCGGCCTTTTGTAATGCAGAGCCTCAATGGAAGCACACACTTCACAGTAAGCACTGTGCAAGCCTAAATTACCACAAGCTTGACTCAGATAACATCAAGTTTAATTACCCTAAGCATTAACATCAGCGCATTTGTATTTTTAGTTGATGTATCATGTTAATGAAAGCCCCGGCAGTTTTCGTCGTGTCTAAATCATCATGTGCCTAATGCACATAATTCTGTGTTTTAATGAATGTTAGATATTAACATTAGCACATTTGTATTTAGAACCATGCCTTGCATGCCTAAATCACATCGAGTGTATAATTAATCTTATATATTATGGATGGCATTAGCATTAGCATAATAGCAATTTTCAGTGAGGTATCGCTTTAATATAGACTTATACCCCACCAATTAACATTGGATGTTGTATATAAGATTAATTACATAATTATACAAGTATATATAAGATTAATTACACGGTCTAAATCACAAATGTGTAATGAATCGTATATATTATGGAAAGGACTCTTATTGGCATATTGGTGAGGTGTGTCACTAATGTTAGATCATAGATCACCATAGCGCCACCTATATTACACAGAGTGTATAATTCATTTAATATGTTATGGATAGCATTAGCATTAGCACATTGAGATATGACTTTAAGCATGTGCAAATCATCACACACTGCAAACCATCACACACTCATCGCTTACTTGAAAGAAAGAGGTGCAGATACAGTGTGGAAGACGGAGAGAGAGAGAGAGAGAGAGAGAATAAGAGAGAGAAAGAGAGAGAGAAAGCATGCAGCACAGGCACTAGATCAATGGGCTGTAGAGGCCAGATGTTGTGAATTTAAGTCCGGGCTTGAGCTCAGACAGCTGGGGGCCTGAGCGGATCTTGAGCTGCTTTCAGAATTGAGCTGCGGCTGCCGAGGCTCAGACTCACTCAAACAGGCTCCAAATGCTGATGTCATACTCAGTTCCTCAATGCGTTTGTGGGACCAGGTGTGGATGAATGACTGGGTCTGTGTGTAGATTGTTGCTACGCATTGAGCGGCATTAAAAGAAATACTTCTGTCTTCCTTAACTTAATCCCCAGCTGTCAAATCTGTAGTTTGATCACAGAAAATACACTATATGGACGTAAGTATTGGGACACACCTTTTTTCAAGGTTTGGGTTAGACCCTTTACTTCTAGTAAAGGTAAATCTTAATGCATTAGCAGACCAAGACATTTTATACAATGCCATGCCTCCGACTTTGTGAGCATAGTTTAGGGAAGAACCTTTCTATTCCAGCATGACCTTGCCCAGTACACAAAGTAAGCTCCATAAAGACACGGTTGGATGAGTTTGGTGTGGAAGAATGTGCAGACCCCTGACCTCCATTAAACACCTTTTGGATGAACTGGAACAGAGATTGTGAGCCAGACCTTCTTGTCCAACATCTGTGCCTGACCTCATAAATGCTCTGCATAATGAAAGGACAAAGTTCCCACAGAAACTCCAAAACCTTGTGGAAAGCCTTCCCAGAGGAGTGGAAGCAGTTATTGTTGCAAAGGGGGACCAGCGTAATATTAAGATAAGATAAGAGAAACCTTTATTAGTCTCAAAAGTGGGAAGAACATGGGTGAACAGAGATGTAGAACATAGTGCATCTACAGTAGATTGTAGATGCAGAACCCCTACATTATGGCAAATCTAGAACATGGTTGAAAAAAGGTTCAAAATGAGTGTAAGGCAAAATGAGTGTGAGTGCAACTTCTGTAATCATGTTGTGAGTTCATGCATGGGTTTCAGTGAAGAAGCTTATTAGAACTGATGGCAGTTTGAGTGGGCCGTTATGGTATAGTAATCGTAATAGGTTGTGACAGTTTCTAAGCTGAGGTAGACCCCCTCTAGCATGTCCACGTGCCTGGTGTAATCCCTCAGTGATTTGCAGGCAGGCTTGTGCCGCGTTTCCCATCATGCGGTATTAGAAACCCACGCATCCTCAGGAACACCAGCACAGTGACCTGCTGGGAGTTTAAAGATTCAGCGTTTTAAACGTTCCCTCTGAGACTTCTGGGGTTTTTCAGTCTTATTGGAGAGGTTCATGGTGAGAAAACCTGTGAAGAAAAAACCTAGTCCTCTCAGCATCTCTACTGAGCCTGCTTTCGAATTGAAAACCCACAGTCGGCACAGTTGGGGTACTTTGAGTTCAAGGCAAATACATGTTTATGTGGATTTTTTCATCAAAAACATAATGCTCATCGTGATTCATTTTTTATAACTATTCTCCAACTTCTTCTAGAACTAAACAGGGTGCCACTGTCCCTTTAAGACTAGGGAGACTAGGGATGTGAACCAAAATTAGGTTCCAAATAAGAACTGATTCGAAAATACCCAGTACCGGGTACCCAATTTTTTTTGGGTTCTGTAAATTGGTTCTTAAACTCCGCATCTGCTAGGGCGTGTGTGGTTATCTACCAGGACCTGTTTTAGTTGAGATTTGCTAGCTTTGTTAAAAAAATTAAAGGTTAAGCCTATTCTGAATAAAGTCTGTTTTGTTATTTAAACAGTTTGTTTCTTTTTTTGTTTTATGTTTTTTTACCTTTGTGTAATCGAAAATAGGGAATCGATAAGAACCGGAATCGATTATGCGGAACTGGAACCGCAATCAGAATTGAAAAACTTCAAACGATACCTATCCCTATTTAAGACTGATATATGCAAACATTCTTAGCTCTGATTGGCTGCTCTTTACTACTCTGTATTCAGAAACCAGGCCAGAGCTAAAACACAACTTCTTATAATGAAAGGGCGGGGCTGAACTAAAAGTGAGGGAGAGATAGATATATGTAAATACCTTGGCGTCATAAAGGGTGATAGTGGTGGTGGGGTAGTAGTCTAGTGCAGCGGGGGCTTTGGGGCTGCAGGGCCCTGCACACACGCAGTGACAGCGTCGCTGAGATCAGACCTGATCAGATCTGACTGAATTTTGATTGGTGCAGAAGCGAGGCTCCGCGGCCCATAGTTTGAGAAACGCTGGCCCAGTGGGTAAAATACTTGCCTGTGAACCCGATGACCACAAAAGTCGCAGGTTCGAACTCGCCACTTCCTACCATTGTGTCCTTGACCAAGACATGTAACCCTCAGGTACTCCAGGGGGACTGTCCCTGTAACTAACGATTGTAAGTCTCTCTGGATAAAGGCGTCGGCCAAATGCCCCCTTTACTTTACAAAAATAATTCATTCCCAACTGGCTGTTTTTGCAGCTTCGTTCCCTTTTCCCTCAGCCTGCACACACCCCCTGCACCATGCACGTCTCTAATTGATCATTATCGGCCAGCTTCAGCATCTATCTCTTTACATGGCAGCCTGACAGCTTGGCTCGGACTCGTCCACCTGCAGCCGCCAAAGGTCACCAGTGGGTCAGCCAGCTTTGGATCCCACAGGGGTCTTTAACAGTAACCCCTGCTGGAAGAGGTGGCAGCCGTGATGCAGTGTGTACTGCCAAGTCTCCAGCAGGTCAGCTCCATTGGATCAGTCAGTTGGATCAGTTTTGCACTGCTGAGGCCTATCCCATTGGGCCTGAAGCCCTGATGACCAGTTTCCCACTGGACAGGGTCATAAAGGGGAGTGGTTGGGTTCCAACCAGACCTGTTCGTCCTTATGAACTGCAGCAAAGCAGCTGTGTGCCCTTGTGCATTCTGAAAAGGCCGTTTTCATGTTTTTTTGCACAAGGACTATATAGACTAAGGGAAAGTAGCACACATACACCGGACTGGTCATGACCTGACATCATCAGACTTTGCTATCTTCACCTGTACACCTAATTGTGTTCAGCACACATGCTCACAGCATGGCTCCATTATGACACATTCTCTCTCTCTCCCTCTCTCTCCCTCTCTCTCTCTCCCTCTCTCTCCCTCTCTCTCTCTCTCTCTCTCTCTCTCTCTCTCCCTCTGTCTGTCTGTCTGTCTGTCTGTCTGTCTCTCTCTCTCTGTCTGTCTCTCTGTCTCTCTCTTTCTCTGTCTGTCTGTCT
>JBBPDE010216421.1:0-13972 GCA_037974605.1 Nannopetersius ansorgii
GATGAACTGGACAGAAGAGTGAAAGCAAAGCAACTTATAAGAGCTGCACACTTATGGGAACTCCTGCTGCAGAGTTGTCTCTGCCTGCAAAAAAGCAACCTTACAGGACAAGGAAAATTATTCTTAACTTTCAGTGGAAGGTTATGCAACAGTGTTGTATTCTAAGTTACTATTTTTTGTTAGGCTGCTCACTGTGGTATTTTGACACAGCTGGTATTTTTTTTAAATCATGAAACAAGTTCTTATATCCAACAGCTACTGGCAGAGGAAGCAAATTTGTTAGGCTGTATTATCTTTTCATTGCAACGTTGATCTAAAATAAAACGATAAACCTCAAAAGCCAGATGCTGTCACACAAATAAGGAACAGGAAGTACAACAGTAAGGAACTAAATTAGTGTGATGTAACAGATTACTCACAAATAGCCCACTTGAGTAAAAGTAAAAGCATTTTGACTTTAGAGAAATCAAAACTCAGTAAACTGAGTAAATCCGAACAAAGACATCGTAAACATTTTGCACTACTGCAGGCTACTGGCCACAGTGCTGCGCTCAAATGTAGAAAGATTTTTATAGAATAGTAATAAAATTTATGAATTTACTACCCGCCTCTGTATTGTAAGTGTCTATCATGCAAATGCAAAGTTAAGTTATGGATAAGACTAAAGAACACAGAACTGAAAGAGACTGGAGCACACTCAGTTCAGGATATATTTGGAACAAAGCCATCAGTGGGAAATATGACACTACACCTTTACTCATCCTGATGCACCTTTTCTTTTAGTTACACACGCCTGCACACACAAACCAAATCAAACATCACACAAAGAACATTACACCTGATCACTAGACACAAAAGAGTGATCCTGTGAATAATTGATGCAGCAGCACCACTGGTGGAAGTACAGCAATTAACTAAAATGTCAGTCATGAGGCAACAACTAACTGAAACCACAGAGCCTCGGGGAGGCTAGCGGAGACCTGCCAGCACAAGGTCTAAGCGAAGGTTTTGATGGATTTTTTTTCTCGTTTTCTCAGGTACTGACTGCAAACTCCAGCCAATTCACCTTGGCAGAATTCGGGCATTGATGCACACACTATGTGCCTTCTTGCTGGCAACTCCAATTTGAGCTTATCAAGCCATATTTAATACACAATGAACCTAAAATGTCTTTCTCAGTTCATCGACAGAGGAAAGCATAACCCGATTTTCTGCTTGAAAGAACATGGTGGACCAGCTGGGATTGAATTAGCAGCATGGTGATCTGATCTCCTAAACACCGGCAGCCCATTGGTAGCCTTCACATCAACCATTTCAAATATCCAGTCAGGTTCGCTCATTAATAACATGACAGAAACCGGCTGTAATTATAATGATTATTCACTTCTCAGCCTGCCGAAACACAATTCAACTTGATAATGGAACTTTATAATTAGGGTAGGGACTGTACGCACCTGACTGTTCATTATAGCACTGGCAGCTCATTTGACCCATTCCCTCACCCTGGCATGGGACAGTGGCAGGGAGGCCTAAAGATCCGGTCAGGTTATATAAGTCTTCAACATCTGTATCCACTGTGGTTTTCCGGAGGTTGCCTCACATTACCATGGGAAGGTAAGAGAAGACAACAATCTGGAAAGTGATTAGGAGAATAAGAGACTAATCCTTATTCTTAAACAAGCTGCTATTCAATTTTAGACATACATTTTATGGTTCCTCCACTTCAACCAGGCCCAGACAGAGGGCATCTAGAACCAGCAGAGTCAATAGCAACTACAGCCTGGCCTTGGTCGGGGTGTAAGAAGTAGGGAACCAGACAGTAATGGCAGAGGAGAAATATAGCAAGACATGCCTAGAGATAGTGAGCATCTTAAACTGGAAAAAGATTTCCAGACTTCCATGTTAAGCTTGAATGACTCAACATTAATTGGCAGCGTTCTGCTGAGAGAGGGGGGGGGGGGGGGGCGCGGTGTTGGGAGGCCAGAGGGGGGGTTGATACAGCTTTGAAGGGCACTTAGGCTTCTACAGAGGGGTTCAAGGCAGTAGCCATAAGAGGACATACAAACATGGTCAAAAATTAACTACAACATACACTGATATTGATAATGACGATTTTATTTTCATGGACTAAATGCTGACATCCAGTGTTAGAGTCGCAAGTAATTTATCTGGATTTTTATCGTTGAATTTGGTTCAAGTGGACAAAACAAAAATGGGTAATCAATGACGCTAACAGCTCCTACACTGAGAACCTGTTTGGATTGGGGATTGCACTTTGTACTTTCTTAAAGAGTCAAACAGTTTATAGAACATTTAGCAAACCTGAATTATACTTCTTTAATAGAGATTTGTTGGAAGGCCACCATACCATAAACAAAACAAAGCTAGTTTTCAGTTTACTCATTCAGCACCATCCACCTGAGCTACCATTTTTTGCTGTCATTAAGCCTAAATCTGTTTGTAGGGACTGTAGCGCCCCCATGAGGCAAACGAATAAGGCTGTGTTCATCAGTTTTTATGAGGAACTTCATATCCGCACATGTTGTTCCCGCGACCGCGAGGGTGGTGGGAGGTAAGTGAAGAGTGTTAAGTGGGGGCAGAAGTACACATGTACACTATAGATAAAAGTAATGGGACGCCTGACCATAACCAACAGGAACTTTAATGAAATTGGTGCGCGTTCAGAGTCTGAAGCCCATGCTGAAGGCCTAGTACTGGAGAAGTTCCATTATGATGAATGATCAAATGTTAGTGGGATTTTTAAGATGTGATAACAGTAGCATCAGCAAGTCACCTTTGATAAAGTAAAGGTTCTCATGCACTATATTGTATTAATTCACAGCTGGGGGCAGCTGGTAGCCTAGTGTTTAGGGCATTCGCACAGCTGAGGTACCCTGAGCAAGGTACCGTCCCCACACACTGCTCCCCGGGCGCCGTGTTCATGGCTGCCCCCTCCCTTACGAAAATTAACCATGGTTGACTATGTTTAAATAACCATGGTTTTCATGTTTTTTTGGGTAACTATGAAGTGGTATATGTATATGAAAGCTATGGTAGAACCACAGCTACCATGAAGTGCTATGAATAAACCATAGTAAAACTATGTGTAGTAACAAAGTGGGGTACCATAGTAAAACTATGGTTACTGCATAAAAACCATAGGAAACCATAGTGAATTTTTGTAAGGGCTGTTTCACTTGGTGAATGGGTTAAATGCACAGGGTGAATTTCGTGCTGTTCACACTGTGTGCAGTGGTGTGTTCACGAATGATCACTTTCACTTCACTTCACATACACGAAATGGACAAAAGTATTGAGACAGGCCTGCATTTCAGGGTTTGGGTTAGGCCCCTTACTTCCAGAGGAGGACATTGTGGACATCACCATGCTTCCGTCTTTGGGCACACAGTTTGGGGAAGGCCCTTTTGACTGGCCTCAGCCGCATCCAACACCTTTGGGATGAACTGGATCGGAGATTGCCCAGGCCTTCTCGTTTGTTATCAGTGTCTGACCTGATAAATGCTCTACAGAATGAATGGGCAGAAATTCCCACAGAACCTCCAAAATCTTGTGGAAAGCCCTTCAAGAAGAGTGGAAGCTGTTACAGCTGCAAATGGGGGACCAACTCCATATTTAAGTCTGTATTTAAATCCAATGTCATTAATATCACCGTTAATGTAATAGTCATGTGTCCCAATACTTTTGTCTAAATGGTATATTATGTATAGACAGCATGCAAAATTACATTGGTAAATAAAGTTGACAAAAGTGGATTATTTGATAATGAACATACTAACATGGGCTTTAAACCTGACTTTGACGCTGAGAGTGAAAGACACTGAAGCCCTTGTTCACATTTTCACACTTCAGTGCTGAGCACATGTCGCACCCTTCTCTGTCAATTACACTGGTTTTCTGTTTCACAGCAGTTTAAAGTATAACACTCTTCAAACAAAAACTACCTCTACTGACTTTTTAACTGTACCAACTCCCTTAGCTGCAGATGCCCAACAGTTATTAAGCCGCATGCTGTGGGCTTTTGTTGTTAGTTTTCCCAATAGAGACTCTCACTCGAGGTCGACCAGAGGAGGATGGAGTCTTGGTTCCTCCTGAGGTTTCTTCCTCCAGCTTTAGAGAGTTTTTCCTCGCCTCTGTTGCCCTTGTCTCGCTCACTAGGGGCTCAGACCTGGATTCTGTAAAGCTGCCTTGTGACAACATTGGTTGTAAATGGTGCTATATAAATAAAACTGAATTGAAAAATCCTGCTTCCCATGGCACTACTCTGTCTCACCCCATCTGATCAGCTCCACACATCATCTCGCACTTTCAGGACCACCAGTACTGCTGTGCTGTTGCTTCCTAAGACGAGACTGATATCAGTGGGGCAGATCATTTAATGCTGTATATGCTAGGCTCTGACATGCTTTGCCTCAGGATGTTAGTGACTGTTCTTCTCTTTCTCGTTTTAAGACTTCTCTTCAGACTAACCTTTTATCCTCACATTTTCAGCTTTCTTCCTTAGTCCCCTGTATGTATATTTTTAAATCTCTTCTCAGTTGTAATCGTAATGAAATCTTTAGAGTGAGAAAGGCACTTTGCAAATGGAATGCATTTTTATTATCATACAGCTCGAGAAAGTATTTGTGTTTGATCAGCGCTTTTTGTTGTTTAATCTTGTTTTTGATCTGTTTTTCTTTTGTTTTATATTTATTTATTTATTTAAGGTCAGGTTTATTGTGATGTTTTTGTGGTTCTGCATACCATAAACAATATAAAAAAGATAATAAAATAAGAGTGAACAACAAAATAACAGCACTGAGCAACCAAAGAAATATCGTTGATTTCTACATGACCATGTTCCGACTTCGTTTTGTCCCATAGAATAGGCTTTTTTTAATATGCTTTATGTGCCTTTAAGACTTAATAAGCTCTGTTCAGATGGACTGTCCTATACGCTTCCGCATTCAAAAAACTTTTTGGGCAGTGTGAATGGGTGGGGCTGAACTGCTGCAGGCTGATTTTACTTATGAAAGCTTTGTTTTTTGTTACATTTTTGTTACACCACAAAAGAAGATATTCTGCATTCAAAATATCTTGTTTTTTATTGTAAACGGCCATAAAATGTGTGCTAAATGCTTATTAGTGGTAGTGTGAGCGAAGGCTTCCCCAGGATGGGGAAAAATAATAGGTTTGATGCCTCTTTAGACTTTCATCACATAAATAAACCATGTAAATAAATTATTTGGTAACGTAGGAAGTAGAAAGCTGACTGTAGAGATTTGTCAAATCAACACAGGACCAGCAAACCTAATTCTCACCCAGTGTTAAAAAAAAAAAGGTCAAAAAAGAGAGCACATGAGCAAGTTCCTGTTTGACTCGAAGTTAATTATATTCTTGACTTTTAAATGTAATTACACTTTTAACAGTTCTTTCATTTTGTCTTATTTTTCAGGGATTGTGTGTGGAATTGTACTTTCAGTAGTTTTGCATTGTATTTTGCACGGTGTTTGTATTTCTAGATTAGTGCTCCCTCTTCTGGTCAGTTGGTCACATTGAAATGTGTACTGGCACAGATTGTAGTTTGCAAGGAGAAAAATCAACCCCTTCTGGTTCTTGAAATGAATGTGTAGTTCCTTTACTTACTGGCTCATTAATTATATAGACTGTATCCTCTTAAATGAATGAAAGAAAATGAGGCCTTAAGCATTGTAGCAATGTACATTACACATATTTAATACCATGACATTCAAAAGAAATGCTTAAATGCATTGAATTACATAACTCTATAAGGGTGTCTGATATGGAGGGAACAGGAAATTGTGATTTTTCTTTCCCCCCACAAAAACAACATTAAGAAGCTGAGCACGTTTGGTCAGTGAAGCTGTGGTGCTGAGAATCAAATGGAAAAATTTTAATAACTGGCTCGTCAGATTCATTGTGAAATTCATTGCAAAAAGTCCCTATGATATCTCTACAAATTGGTCTCAAACTGTGACGGTCATTAATACCGCCGAAGTTATTCTACTTGTGGCTGAGGTTTTTTTTTATATTAACGTAGTTATCTAGATAAGTTCAAGTCAAAAGCTGTTTGAGTGCTAATTGCTTTGTGGAGAAGGTTCAGGCTGCGAAACAGGGGTATATCAAGCTTTCCAAAAGTGGGGGTGTTCTGGGATAGGGAAGCCAAATTATAAATACAATCACGACCAATTATAACTTCCGGAATTTCCACATTTATGTGTGGTACATTTATATCATTTTTATGGTGGTGCGTATAAATCTGACCGGTGTAAATACCAATGCCTGAGACACCATGGCTAGTTTGCTGTTGTGGGTGTCGGTATTGCAGCCTATGTTTTACTGGATATATGCAAACCCAAGAACTTTCTAAGTCGTTATATGACACATACCTGTGCATCACGTAGACTAGAGCCCTGTAAATCACTGTAGCATAAAAAAATTGATCACATTTCAAGTTAAAGTCTGTCATAGGCCTATTCGGCTGTCTAGAAAATGCTGGTGTTATGACAGGCAGTGAATTTTGCTTGACTGATTTAGTGTGATGCACTTTCTGATATCATGTCAGTTTACCTGTTGATCCAAAACCTGACACGTTCCTATACTTTGCACACACCTCGTTCACTCACTTTGAAATCTGTGGCTCTCCTTCCCTTCTTCTTCTTAATTTATTGGCGGGTAACATCTCTTTGGTGCATACCGCCACCTACTGTAGTGTGCAAAGGGACTTAGTAGAGTATGCCTCGTTCCCTTGTCAGTAATGCGCACCATCACTGGCATGCCTTTAAGAATACGCCTTCGTGCCAACTGTGGCAGGCGTGCTTAGGGTTGCTGACCTGTGTAACATCGTTGTAATCTGACAAAAGTTTGTGGGGGTGGAATTGCTTTTCAACAAATGTGGAGTTGTCAAAAATACCCCCCCATCCCTCCCGATCCTGTGTGCTACATCCCTGCTGCTAAACACAGCTTTATAAAGATCTGCGGATATTATGTTTATCTTTTAGGTTGAAAACTAATCCTGACTTTTAAAATTTTTTTAGGCGATCAGTTGTGATTGTGTAAACATGACAGTCCATCGTGATAGTCTACTTCTTGATGCTTATCTTGATTGATCTTAACTGAAAAATAGCTTTGAAATGTTTAAAAATGAAATACTTTTTTGTGTAGGCATTATAGAAATTATTATATACATTTCTATTGGCTCATTCATTACTGAATTATTTTTATAATGATCATTACCATTCTACAGTCCATGCCAATACATTGTCATAGGTTAACTGAACAAACTGAATTGCACTAAATGATTGTAATATCATTTTTTTCTTCAGTGCAATATGTTGCAAATGTTATATTTTACATATAGGTCTAATTTGTTTGTCGTGGTGTTGGTTGTATTTGGATGGGCAGAGAATGCAGCAGACAGCAGGGCTGCCGACTCTCATCAAGCTTTGATTTATCTCCTCTGGGCAAATAGACAGACAGAGGCAGGGGGACTGAAGCATGCAGAGCACATGCAGTAAAACACAAGCACCATGAACTCTGCCAAAAACAATCTGACACATCTCATTGCCTCTCCTGTGCGCAAAGAAATCATATTTAGGACGGAAACGCTGCCTGTGGCTGCCTCTCACATCCTCAATTTCAATTTTGTTTACTTCAGAAGTTTATTTAAGATCTGAAAGCTTCTTCCATTTGCACCATTTTAAGACCCTGCTGATGTTGCCAGTGCTATTATCTTTAAGACCAGTGTCCTATTCAGACTGTGGGGACCTCACACATACCTCAGCCCTACATAGAGTAAGCAATGAGTGGTGAATGTAATCTAGAGAATAAATAAGGCAAGTGTGAATAAATTAGTGTTGGGCCGTTAACCCGCTGCGTTAACGTGAGACACTTATCGCCCGATAAAAAAAATATCGCCGTTAATCTATTCACTCTGTCTGTCTGTCTGTCTGTCTCTCTCTCTCTCTCTCTGGTTCGTGACTTTTCCGGATCGCGGCCGTTTTAAACCTGTCTCGCTCTCTGTCGCGCGCACTCTCTCTCTCTTGTTCATGACTTTTCCGGAGCGCGCGGGTCATCTCTCTCTCTCGCTCTCTCTCTCCCTCTGTCTCTCTCTCTCTCTTGTTCATGTGATCATCTCTCTCTCTCTCTCTGTATCACTCTCTCTCTCTCTCTTTCTCTCTGTCTCTCTCTCGCTCTCTCTTACTCTCTTTCTCTCACTCTCTTATTCTCTGTCTCTCTCTCGTTCCTGACTTTTCCGTATTTAAACCTCGGGTTAATATTTACATTTTCTTTAAGGGTAATGTATTAAACTGAGTTCCAAATGAAATGAAAGTGATCTGGGAGAACATTTGGAGGCATATTTATGGTTTACACTATAAAAATAGGCATTGGGATCATTTTGGGGGGTTAATCTAGATTTATCTCAAGATTACAATGAGATTAATCTAGATTTAAAAAAATAATCTATGCCCACCTCTAGAATAAATGGTCATAGTTTTAAGAATGAATTATTATAATGCATGATAACATTAAGAATGACCTAATAAAAATGTGTGAAGAGAAGTGAATGTAATCTGGAGAGCTGTTTGTATGAGAATTATGGCTGAAAGCACCCCGTTCAGGCGACAAAATACATTAGAAAAGATGGCTCCATGTACTGCTCAGTGTTATTAAAACTCCTTTTAGCCCCAGACCTCTTCCATTGCTTAAAAGCTATTTCTGCAGCATGAATTAATGATCAGCGTATGGACCCAGAGGTGTCTCAGATATCCAAGAGGCATCAAACATTGATCACTTGCATAGAGGTCACAACTCAAAAGACTGACCACATTCTCTTCACATTTAATGACCATTTCTGAATGTACAGTTCCCACTCCTTTATGTGTGAAGTTTCACAAAGTACCTTATTTTTGAACGTTTTTGAGGCTGACATTTGAAAGCATGATAATTATGTATTGTTTCCAATACCCTGTACATACTCTACTCTCAAAAGACCTAATTTTACACGTTTGATTTGTATTAAAAGTATAAATACCCGTGTGTCATTCTGCACTTGAAATTGCCCATAATCGCACAGTACATGATGTGATGTTAGTGCAGTGCAACTGCATAGTGGTCCATTTCAGTTTTGAATAGATAATTAAATAGCCAAGAAAATGAAGCTGTTACAAAAACATTACAGTATTTCTATAGGCACCAGATCCTACCAGATGTTAAATTTAGATGTCCAAAAGTTTGTGGACACTTCCTTGTTCTAGATGTTGGAAGATAATGATTACTTTTTGAATCCCAAAAATTCATTCATGAGTTTTTCTAAGCATTTCAGCATGAACAGTGAGCGTGAACAGTGAGTGCACCTCAATGTAGTATAATCCACTCATTTCTGAGGTCTGGGTAGTTTTTGACCGAGTTTTGATTTCTTTAGCAGTCATGTTTTCGAACTAAGTATATTTTGTGTGTGTGTGTGATGCATTGACCTTTTCTTGCCGCTCAGACAGCTAATTATTTCTTTAGCAGAGGAGCACGGCGGTATGATAGATAACAGTCCGTGATTGCAATTGCCAATAAGCTAATTGAGTACACTCTATTAATCTGACAGGCTTCACAGCTTGACAGGTGCTCACCACTATCTTGTTTACATGACCAAAACCCATACTGGACAATGTATACTTGAAGCAATATATTTACATGGTCCACCGCATCACTGACGCGATTATAATTATCAAGCCCAGTTAATGAATTGAAGATGACAGAGGCACGCTTAAATCTGATGTGGCGGCTGCTAATTGCTTGGTGACTTTAATTAAACTACAGGCGTTGAGTCCTGCTGGCTTTACAGGCCTGGTCTTACATTTTCAAAGATTTTGTGTGTTTTGCTCATGCAAGCGTTTCCTTATGCTGTGAATGTTTAAACGGGTACAGCATAATTATAATAGGATCGATAGCAATCAGAAGGACAGGAACGCACTGACATCTGCTTCTTCTGGAGTACTGCTGTGTTAGCATTCTGCCCTCTACATACATCTTTCTTGCAGATGTATAAAAAGGGGCATAAACTATGCAGGATGGACTTTATTGTCAGGAAAAAAAACATGTTTAGTGTCCAAGCTCATCTGAAACTCAAAATTGGAGTGAGGTGTGAATTGGCACGCTGAAGTTCTACTAATTCTTCTTCTACTCAGAACTTGGGAGCTTAGAAGGAACGGGATTCAATTTGAAATGCCGCCAGTAGCTATTCTGCTGCGACAATGTAAAAGAAAAGAAGCAGTGAGGAAACTATTATAGGTACACTTGAAAGTGCCAAAAATACTTTGTCAAGGACTTGAAAGTGTGATTAACTTCTGTGAAGGGTAATCATACTTTGCCAGTACGATTCAAGGTAATGACAGTAAATTCTTTATTGTACTGGCACACGGTTTTACATTGTGGCACACAGGTTCACACTCATCTAAAGATGCGTCTTCATTCGGTGGTCAAAGAGATGCAATGCACAGAGCTTCAAAGAACTTACGCTTTGTTTCTATGTTGAAATGGGGCTTTGAGTTGTACAACTGTTCAGACTGTCCTTTGTTTTTTTGTCTGCAGTGCTTGGGGCTGGGAGGTAATGGAAAAACAGAACTGCATTCAGAGGAGGGTTGAATAGCCAATGACTTGAAGAGGACCATTTTACACTATCTGGCCACCTGGTGGCAGTCAATGTTTTAAGATTTTTTTTCTTTTTCTTTTTCTTTTTTTTTAAGAATTACAGTATTCCCTGAGGAGCGTTGAGAACATACATAAAAGAATTTGGAAGTTCTTTCTCTGTCAAAATGGTGATAAGTATAGTGCTTCAGTATTTATTTCCTTGGGAATTTTAGAGTTCTGTGGCTTGGAAATAGGTGAGAGCCAAAACACTACTTAAGGCATTATGCAGGCACATTGTTTATGCTTACTTTTATTTCATAGAAAAACAACTGTATGCTATGAAAAATAAAATATTAAAAAGTCATGGATAATGAAATGCGCATGTTGGAAGGAAGCATTACCTTTGGAGCCCAGTTATCTGAGCACATAGTAGAATTTTATAATCATAGCTCACAATGCAGGGCAATGAAATGCATCTAGCAGAAAGTGAGTGGTCAGGAGGGCAATGTTATAACTACAGGTGTGAAAAAAAGATCATTAGTATATAGATGTGTGTATGCATATGAAGTCTATGTACACACCAACACTTTTCATTGCCCTGCTCACATATTTTAGGTTTATAATACTACAGTCGATGTTATAGCCACAACTAAAAGCAAAGAAGAAAAAATACGAAGAAGCTAAATTTGGGCTACATTTTTGATGTACCATGTGACCTAGACTAGCATTTTTTAAAACTAAAAGATCTTTCAGACTCTGATAATCAGTATATTTTTATTATGCATGTATTGTTTTTATTTTTTTATATTGGCCCGGTACCAAATGGTTGAGGACCTCTGCTCTAGATCATGCACTACTGCTAGATGCTGAACTGCCTATACAGACGTGTGTATGTGATTGTGTGTATATATATAAAAACACACAGACACACACTGATCAACTACAGCAATAAAAGCACTGACGGATGACATGAATAATATTTATCCAATTACAGTGGCACCAGTCAAGCGGTGATATATAATAGGCAGCAAGTGAACTGTCAGTTCTTGAAGATGATGTGTTGGAAGCAGGAAAAATGGGCAAGCAATGGGATGCGTGTGACTTTGACAAAGGGCAAAGGGAGAAAGCTAGTTGACTGGGTTGTGTTTTAGTACCCAAAATTATACAAGGAAGGACAACATCTGGTCTCATACAGCATATGAGCTGCTTTGTGTGTGTGTGAAAATTGTGGAAAAAGATAGATGCACACAGAACGCACAGTGCATCACAAGGGGTGGCAGTGGCCCAGTGGGTAGGATACCTGCCTCTGGACCAAGAGGTCATGGGTTCATATCTTACCTTTAGCATACAACCACTGGGCACTTGAGCAAAACCCCTAACCCCATGTTGTTCTAGGGAGACTGTCCCCTGTAGTTAGGAATGGTTTGAGAAATATGAAAAAGAGTTCAAGGTATTCACTTGCCCTCTAAATTCCCATAATATCAATCTTATCGAGCTTCTGTTGGATGTGAAGGACAAACAAGCCCAATCCATGGAAGCCTGCTGCTAACATCTTTGTGCCAGATCCCACAGTACACCTGCAGAGATCTTATGGAGTACTTGCCTTGATGTGTCGGAGCTTTTCGGTGCCATGAGAGCAGCTTACATAATATTAGGCAGTTGGTTTTAATGTTTGTCTGATCGGTTGACATCAGTAAATACATGTTTATAGTGTACTGCCAAACTGCTCGTTATGAAAAGAAATTTAAGGTTAGGTTATGTTATTTGTACACGGCTGCTACCTCATACATTCTTCCTGTTGACTTTTCTGAGGGAGCAAAAGTCTGCGTCTACTTCTGCTGTTCCATGATTGCATGTGTTGTGATTTGTTTCTTGGCCCTGTGATTACTGTGACAGTATAAGCAGGAGTTGCTATCATGCCTTTTCAAACTCACTCTTACTATCATTGTTGTCTATGGATCAACATGGGCACCTGCTGGAGTGTTCATTTGGCCCTTGCATTTGTAACAAGTTTTTTTTTAACAAGTTTTGGCTTTATTGTTTAACTCTGTCTGTCGCGTCTTTGTCACGGCTCGGCCAGTGGCCAGTAGGGGTCACTGTTTTTAGTTTAGTTTTGGTTTGGGTTTTGGTACTTTTATTTTGACATTTTGATCTGGTTGCTTCTTGTTTCCCGTTTTCACCTGTTTTGTGTTTAGTTATTGATTTGGTTCTGTATTTGGTTCAGTTTGTGTGGACCTGCGTTATCGGTCCATCGCCTCACATGCCTTGTCTAAATCCTGTTTTCATGTTCATGTCTGTAGCGGCCCTTGAGCCAGGTTTCTTCAGTTTTCACGTTTCCTGTTTAATAAGGAAGTAAGTAAGAGCCTGACTGCCATGGAAGCGTGCCTGCCTTGTCCCTGTTTCCCCCGAGGTTAACCCGGGTTAACGGGTTAACCCCCTCTGTCGTGACAGTCTTACCTGCCTTGGCTAGGGCTGCACAATATATCGCAAATTTACCGTCATCGCGATATCAACATGCGCAATATGCATATCGTGTAAAAATACCCATATCGTGAAAGACTGACTGAACTGCAATAAATGGTGTTTTTCCAAAACTCTTCTCTCAGTGCCACAGAGAAAAGGGCAAAAAATTCACTGGCCAGTTTCTTCTGTGCTACTGTTATAGATTGTTCCTTTTGCTATTTTTTTTTTTTCTGGTTAAGAACTTACAATTTAAATTATGTTTACATTTATTTGAGAAAAAATAATTTTTTAAAAATCAGATTTTTTTCAGCAATGTTCAATGGTTCAAATGTTTTAAGTGAGGCATTAAAATGCTCTGTTTTAGTAAATTCTTAAAAAAAAAAAACATGGAATGGAAATATTGCATTTCATTATTATCCTGCATAGACTACTCAGCGTCTGGAGTCTATGTTACCACAACCCCAAAGGAGAAACACTTTAACACTATATTTTAATTAAATTAAGTTTTTACTTACTTATGGCATGTGATATCGCCATCGCAACACTCAACAACATTATCGCAGGTTTTCCTAATATCCTGCAGACCTAGTTTAGGCTGAATTCTCCCAAAAGCTTCTGTGTGAGTGCGCAGCTGTTCTGCATCTACAACATGTTCTATTAAACTGAATTGAAGATACTTCAAAGTGTCTCTGAAAATGTTATATGCACCTTTAACATCTCACTTACTGGCCAAATACTGGCACATCTTTAGTTTATGTTTAGCCTGGATAATTTGCATAAGCTAGAACAAGTACACTACCGGTCAAAAGTTTTAGAACACCCCAATGTTTCAAGCTTTATTTAATTGAATTTCAAACAGTTCAGGTCC
>JBBPDE010216434.1:0-13972 GCA_037974605.1 Nannopetersius ansorgii
AGGGAGAGGGAGAGGGAGAGAGAGAGGGAGAGGGAGAGGGAGAGGGAGAGGGAGGGAGGAGGGAGGGAGAGAGGGAGAGGGAGAGGGAGGGAGAGAGGGAGAGGGAGAGGGAGGGAGAGAGGGAGAGGGAGAGGGAGAGGGAGAGGGAGAGGGAGAGGGAGAGAGAGAGAGAGAAATTACATACATGGCATAATGAAACATACATAGTAGCATGTTTTGTTTTGACCACTCATGTCCAGTAACACAATGTGATTCATTCCAGGCAGAATCACCACTTATGTTATTCATGTATCTTAGGTAAGAACATCAATTTACGCAGTGCTTTAAAATATGCTTTAATTACATCATACTAAACTCAAAGTAAACTTGGGCAAAGTATCAATTTAGACTAACACAATAAATTGTGGCCTAGCCTTAAATTTCTTCCGGTTCAAATTTACGGCATTTAGCAAATGTGATTGAGTTGTTCATAATTGTAAACAAAAATAAATGGTCAAAAATGACATTGGCATTGCTGACAAGAAACTGCTGGATTGCATTTTCCAGTTGGCAACTGGAAAGAAGGAGTAACTTAAAATAATGTAATTGCTTATTTGTCCAAGACAGTCATTTTCAACAGATTTTGGAGTGACCTTTATGGGTTATATGTACACCTGTATAAAACTGTGCAGATTATGCCATAATACCAAGACAAAACAGAAAACCACAACAGTGCCACTATTTAAACCACTAGCAGCACCCTTGTGCATTAACAAGTTAACAAGAAGCCTGTGACTATAAGGGACAGGTATAACATAACAGCAACAACAATATTAATTATAATCATTATTATTGATAAGTCAAAACACTGTACACCCCAGGTATATACCCTAACGCTAGCTATGGGTGTTCAGGGAGTGAGGGCTCCAGGTGGACTGCAACCTGGACCAGATGTTTCAATAAATCCTGGCCCAAGTCTAGATACCCTTTTCCTATGATTGTAATCAAACAATAGCATCATCTTTAAATGAATCTCATGATTCCACCAGCACCACTAATGTTCATCAAGGGGTTACACTTGTCCTAGATTGTCATTAATCTTGGAAGAGGGTAAAGTTAAATGAACTTAGGCAACAGTGAATATGCAGTATATTCCTGAAGTACAATAAAGTGAAAATAAAATCTTCCTAGAAAGTAAACAGTCCACAGAACTGGATTTTAAAAACACTGTGTATGCATAACTAACACCATAACAACTGTAAAAATAATATGTGCTTTAACTAATATGAAATTTTAGCATAAAGTCATTATTTACCCATCAGCTTAGCTGGTATTCTAGCCCTGCGGGCTCCAGTTAACTTACAATGAGGACAGTGGAAAATGCTGACATGTAAATGCACCATCAGAACACAACATTCAGAAGAAGCAGTAAAACAGTCCAGACAAGTTAGAAGACTGAACATATCAGGTCTTACTATGAGACAAAAATAACAGGGTTATTCTGACATTACTTTAGTAGTGTATTACAGACTCTAAAGGAACTTTACTGTCTTGTACTATGCAACTGCAAAGAACATATCAAAAATGTGTCTTAAAAAGGTTTTAAAACCTGCTTAGGAACAGAAGAAACAGGGATCTGTTCCTTAAAATGGAATCTGATCACAAGGACATTAACCTGAGGGCAGCATAGGAAGATGCGCCTGTTAAGTTTCAAAGGGAAGTATTGCGAGAGTGTTCTCTGCTTCACTTGCAAATGCTGTTCTGGACACAGAAATGCTACCAAACTCGTTTGAAAGGCAAACCTATGTTGTAAGAGTGCATCTATGTTGAAGCAGGGGGTATGTATAAAAAGATCTCTGAAATTAATGGACTGAATCAATAGTATGATCCATACAGTGTGGTCATAAACGGAATAATCAATCTGCCTTTTCAGGACTACACCCCCCCCCCCCGCCCTCCTCACCCCTCCACCGTCCTAAACCACTCCAGTCACTTTCAGTAAACCTGAACAGAAAGAATTAATAATGGATCCCAAAGTTGCCTGCAAATCATGCAACTCAACATTAAACATAAATCATAAACATACAGTTTTGCATCAGGTCTGTGAAACACGTTTCTTAAAAAGTTGTTACTGTAGTATAAAAAGATCAATTCTATTGTTTTTTTTAGCTTTAAAAAAAAGATCACAGGACAAAAGAACAGGGAACATTCTGGCTTTAAGATGACTACTACTACTACTTTTTTTAAGCTATGCAGTGTTCTTTTGTCCATTTTTATAGATACAGGAGGAGTATCTCAATGCTATTTTTACTAAGATCTGATAAGAGAATCAGATAAGCCAGTAGAACCAAATAAAAAATAAATACACCTTCACATAACCACATAAAACTACATAAAAAATAAATACACCTTCACATAACCACATAAAACTACATAAAAAATAAATACATCTCACACACTAAGCTAAACAAAATCTAGTTAATCAAGAATAATTATGCTGTGTTTGTAATAAAACATGCTATTGATCAGTGTTCCTGAGGTACTGGTGATATCACAACATAAATATTATATCATCCAGTTCTAATCAGAAACCACACAAGTCTCCTTTAAAAGAAAGAGTAACTCAACATGGAGACAAGTGTGTGATGATTAGGAATGCAGTTTGCCCAGTTCTAACTAGTAATTATCACTAATTTGCTACATTAACCTTGTAGTTCCACCAAGTACATTTTGAAAGATTTCTAGGATTTTCTGAACTATGGTGTTTATACCATGTATTCTAAATGAAAAACACAGTTTTTCAAGATTGGATTGTGGAAAAACGTTCACATGATTACTGGAACTGTTTTAAATTAGCAAATTAACAGCCGCACTGCACAGAAACCACAACTTGCAGTTAGACAATACTGTTAGTGATGTAGGTCTATTTTTCACATCATTTAAGGGCTTCCAAATATTACTAATACACTGTGTTCAATTACAACATTCATGTTTTTTTCCTGCAAGACAACCTTCAGTGTTATCAGGAAGAAAATGAAGGCCTTTGTGGAAACACACACTCATTTGTTTAGCGGAAAAAAACGAGAACAATGGTTCAAGGATTCTCATCACAGGTTAGCAAGTTATATAATTGGTTAACAAAACCACAACAAGAGAAAATACTGCTGTTTCACCCGCACTGAAGATCATTAATTATACTGCTTTGCCTTTTATAACTACAGCTTCACTAGAATGGCAATTTAGGCCTTGTGACAATAAAGGTGCATAGTTTAAAGTAAAAATCTCAGCCCAATGTAATACATTACATGACGTCAAAGGCTGCAAATGATCCATAAACAGACAGTGCAGCATCTGAGATATTAAGCCAAAAAGCTTTTTCTCTGTACTAAAACCCATTCACCAAGTGAAGCAGCGGGCAGCCAGCAAAACAGTGTCCAAAGAAAGCCGTGTGTGGGGACAGCGCCTTACTCAAAGATACTTCAGTGGTGCCATTGGCAGTCCTGGGATTCAAACCCACATCCTTCTGATCGCAAGGGCAACTCTCTAACTACCAGGCCACCATCTGCTCCTAAGATTTCTATCCATACAATCTTTGCAAAACTATGAAGCAGTTCTTCAAGTTCAACAATGAAAGATTTTAAATCAATATACTACAATAAGACAGGCACTACAATAAGGTACTGTCACACAGCCAGGTAAAGTCAGCTTTGTTGCTGTGGACATAAAACCAGAATGAGCAGTTAGTAAACACCAGAGGTCAATATAGTCATATCAACTGAGTGCATTCTATATGCGTTCTTTATTACTCCCTAAAATGAAATACTGCAACCAGTGAAGTTTGCAAGCCACCGAGTTAGACCAACATTAGTGATGTAGCATGTCAGGTGGACTAGCCAGTTGTGGCTAGTTACTGCAGCTAGCTGTCTCGTTTAGATTAGAGAGATACTCGACACTTTTATAATCAGTAAAACACGAGCCTTAAGTCTTTGATGAAGAGAGGACAAAATTATATGCTTAAATGCCTCTGTGGAGGATGCTCCAAGTTAGCAAACAGGAGGTTTTGGCTGCAACAGCCGTCATGCTAACGCATGCCCAACTAATGTCAAGAAATGCTTACAGCAGGCAGCTTACTGGAGGTTTTTAGTTGGTCTCTTGCATACCAGGCCTCTAAAACATATCTACAATTAATTCTGTGCTCAGCTGGAGTCGAGTCTGTGTCCACAGGGCCAGAGCTTTACTGGCTAACCAACATTAGCCACCGTTGCTCCAATAGCAGCTATCACTACGGAGCAGCACTGACACCACGATGTTTTTAAACATGTCTGAAGCATAGTTCATATTTAGACAAATTTCTGGATAGAATATTATATTCTCCAGCTAGTAACACCACCCTAAGCAACATTAACCGGATACCATTACTGGTTACCTTGGTGGCTTACAAACGTTAGCCACATTCAAACCTACATGCTACCGTCGTTAGCCAGCCATCGTTGAATAGACTTACCACTCGCTCCTGCCAGCATTGAAAAGCTCAAAGTGCCAAGAGGAAACACGGACAGTATCTCAGCTATCTGATCCAGATCTACAGGCGCCCAGACAAAAGCCTCATGGATGAAGTTGAGCAGGGTTTGCAGAGCATGCACTCACTCTCTCACACGGCTCCTGATGAATAAACGCCGCTACAGAGAGAAGGAACTGCTGCTCTCAGCGAAATCGCCCTGCTGTTCCACTCCGCTCCTCTCTCTTCTCCTCTTTCCTTCCCTCCTTTCCTCTCTCTCTCTCTCATTCCTCTCAGTACAGCCGCAGCCCTCTGCCGTCACAGCCACGCAAAACCAGCACCACGCTCTCACCTCACAGCGCACACACGTGAGAGGTGCACTGGGTGTCCAAAAGTCTGTAGACACTTACTCATCCAACGTTCCTTCTGAATTGTATTTGCAACCCAGATTATGCTAAAAAAAAAAAAAAAAAAAGGCTCTTCGCCTGCGGCTTTTATCGACACTTGTTCATCCCCAATTTTCTGAAATTCAGAGCATTTGTCCCTCTATGCTTCTGGGCACGTCAGTGGTAGCAGTCCTGGGATTCAAACCCACGACCTTCTGATCGCAGGGGCTACTCTCTGTCGTAGACACTTGCTCATCCAATGTTTCTTCTGAAATCCAGTGTATTTACCCTACAGTTAAACCTATAAGTCAGTCTCTATGCTTCTGCAGCAAGGTTTTACACTAAACACGGTCAAATATTGATGTTACACATAGTGTGAACAATGTGAAATTCCTCTCTGTATTTGCAGTCCTGGGATTCAAACTCATGACCTTCTGATCGCAGGGGGAACTTGCTTAATGTCAGCTGCCCCTGCAGCTTTTGTATACACTCGCTCATCCAACATTTCTTCAGAATTCTTTTGTATTTGTCCCCCTGGTGATGCTGTAACAATAGTCTCTGTGCCTCTGAGGCAAGGTTAGACTCTAGGGCTGAGTTTCAAAGACAGAGATTAAGCCTAGTCTTAGACTGCCTTTTCACACTCAACAGAAAATCTCTACTCCCAGTGTTATGCAATCAAGGACTAGGCTTAATCACTGTCTGGGAAACTGACCCTAGATGTCTCCATTTCTGTGAGGATTTGACTGCAGATGTGTTATGAGTCTGTTGAGGCCAGTGCCATTTTCTATGCTATGGTGTGCTAAGGTGGTAGCATGAAAGTGGCAGACACGAAGAGACTTAACAAAGTGATCAGGAGAGCTGGCTCTGTGGTGGGTGAGGAACTGGACAAAATGAAAACTGCAGCTGAAAGGAGAACATTGTCCAGATTTCAATCATGGATAATGTAGATCACCCATAGATAATGTAGATCACCACTCCACAATGTAGTGAACAAACATACGTGCAATATCATATGTAGTTCTCTAAATGGGTGCTAAATCACTTAATTACTTGCAATATCTTACAGTATGTGCAATAGCCTTCATGTGCAATATTACAACCTGGTCAATATTAATTTGTATTACTTAGTATTACTTAATTACAACTGATTTCCTAAAAGTACAATAACATATTCCAAACTTCCATTTGTGTCAACAGTTTTTCACACAACAGCGCTACTTGTAGATTGATATTATACAAAACAATAATATGTGGGGACAGTTCTTCCTCAAGTGTCACTCAGTGGTGCCACTGGCAGTACTGGGATTTACACTTACACGTACATTTATGGCATTTAGCAGACGCATTTATCCAAAGCGACTTCCATTCTCTAACTACAGGTGACAGTCTCCCTGGAGCAACTTACGGCAGCTCCCTAACCAGTTCCTTTACCTTTTAAAAAGGTTCTATCCCACACATTGCTCCCCGGGCGCTGTGTCGCTAGCTGCCTACTACTTCACTTGGTAAATGAGTTAAATGCAGAGAAAGAATTTCACATTGTTCACATTGTATGCTGAGGTGTATTCACATTTGACTATAAGGGAAAACTTTACTTTAGAAAGGATGTCTAGATACTTCTGGGCATGCACCGATCAGCTATAACATTAAACCCACCTGCATAATATTGTGCTGCCAAAACAACTCTGAACCATCGAAGCATCAACCTCACAAGACCTTTTAAGGTTGGCAGTGATATCTGGCTGTATCGGTAGTAAATTGCAAGAAGGGGCCTCCATAGATCAGACTAGTTTGTCCAGCACATCCCACAGATGCTCAGTCTGATTGAGATCTGGCAAGCCTAGTCATCATCTTCAGCTCTTTGATAGGTTCCTCACTCCTGAACAACTTTTGCAGTGTGGCAGGACTCGTCATGTAGCTGAGAGAGGGCACTGCCATTATGGAATACTGTTGTACTGAAGAGGTGTATTTGGTCTGAAACAATGTTTAGGTAGGTGGTTTTTGTCAAAGTAACATCCAAATAAATGCAAGACCCAAGATTTCTCAGCAGAACATTGTCCAGACCGTCCCACACTTCTCCTGCCAGCTTGGCCTTTTCCTAGTGCCATCTCCAGGTGAAAACTCTGTCAAGTGCATGATGATTCTGATGCTGATACCTTTCTATCATAACCAGCATTAACTTTTTTTTAGTAATTTGTGCTACAGCAGCTCTTCTATGGGACAGGAGCAGATGGGCTAGCTTACGACCCCATATACAATGAACCTTGGGGACCCACAACCCTGTCACCAGTTGTCCTTCCTTGAAAAGACTTTTGTACCACTGCATACAGAATCAGAATCAGAATCAGAATCAGAAAACTTTATTTATCCCAGAGGAAATTGTTCAAATTCTCTGCTTCCAAAACATTAAGAACAGACTATTCCTTTGCTGCCTAATAATCCTCCTTCTTTGACATGTACCAGCAGTATTCGCAGAGTTTTTAATGTTGCAGCTGAATGGTTAATAATGTGCTTTAGCTGTTCTACTGTGACCTTATTGTCTCATGCTGGCCTCAGCTCATTTCGCATTAGGATCTTGTTTAAGGATGTCCAGGAGGATTCTTCATAAAATCTGACAAACACTGGGCTAAATAATGGTTTTGACTCCTGACCCCTTTTCTTCCCACCTTCGTAATGCAAAAAGTCTCCAGAGGTGTTTTCCAGAGATGATAAAGGGGCTCTGTGGCTTATCAGACAAAAACTAATTTTGAATTAATTTACACAGTCAGTTCTGAAATGGAAATTATGTTTTGTATCTAGACACAATCTAAACTAGGAGGGCGACCACCACCAACAACAAAAACACAGCATTTGGCTCATTTTGTGCAATCTGTTAACGCTGTGCAGATAATGGCGTTCCTCGTTGTTTTGAAAGCGAGGATTGACTGCCATCTAGTGATTATTTGCAAGTATCTCCTTAAAAAACAGACCTCAATAAAAGTCTGACATATGGCTTGGTCAGAGAATTAAAAACTGCAACAGAGCTACACAACCTTTCACAGTGAGGCAGAAACCCGAAGTATCTCAAAAAAGGCTCTGTCCTAAGCAGAGCTATTGTTCAGAACTTTTGCAGGATGTGGGTTTTTTTTTTTTGCAACACTTGGTGTTAATAGTGTGAAGTCTAACATTTGCTATTTGAGCAAATAATGTACATATTACAGATTTTAATATTTGATGGTTTTTTTTTAATTTACTGCAGTACCAGAAGTCACATATAGAGGTCACCACATTCCTGTACAATGGGATCTCGGATAGTCTGAACTCTCTAAAACACTGTGAACAACTAGTCTACCGTTGCTGGGTCAGTGCGTCACTTCTGAAATACTAGAGGCTCCGGTACCAGAGTATTGACTTTTCTGTTTATTCAAATCAGTACAGCACCTTTGTTAAAAGACAAAAAAAACTGTAATCTTTACAGCTTAAAGAGATTGTAATTTTGAATCTTTTATATTGATTATTTTAAAGATATGTAGTGATAGAACATAATATCCAGAATAATGTGAATAAAAAAGCATTGCTTTGTTGACAAAAAGTTTCCCTTTTGAATAAAAGACCATTGGGACAACTAGGACTAAAACCAGATGGATTGCTTTCTAATGGGATCTGACTTGATAGTTACCATAAGGGACCTTCAGTCCCCTGTAAAATACTTTAGGTCCCTTTAGGAAACCATCAAATGTGCCTAGAATCAGCCACGTGTCACCTGTTATGGTGTGATATTACATCAATAAATATCCACCAGGAACCAGCAGAGGCTTTTAATGGTTTCTGTGTTTTTTCATCAGGATTGTTTTAAAAATATTTGATGTGATTCTGTCTAGTTTATGTTTGAGAAATTGTAAGTTTACAATTTAGTGGCATTTTAAGAGAAGCATCGAACAGTCCAGTCAAAACAAGCTGTTTCAGGTTTGTTTCTCTTTTAAACAGAGTAGCAGTGCTCAGAAAGCATGGGCTCCTTAACTAAGTCTAAAGTTTAAGTCTAAATTAAGTTCTGGATCTGGACCTGTCTTTAATCTTTAAACCATTTCCTAGAAATGTTTTGTGTATAATGTAGACTCTCTGTTGGTTGCAATAACTACATTAATCCTTAACATAGATAAACACATAGAGCCTAGCAAAATGTGTAGGATGCCGATGTTTTGTGGAGGTTTATGGGTTTAAGAGGATGACAAGCAAACCAGACTTCTTCCTGTCATGGCTGTTTGTGGGCAGAGTCAGGATGAGACTAAGGGTTGACTGGCTTCTGTGAAAATAGCGTGCTTTATTTGGTATGTACAAATTCACATACTATTATAAATTAATATCACTAATACATTATATACAGTAATACATTATATAACAGTGGTTCCCAACCTTTTTTTCCTTGAAGCCTGTGCCTGTGTCCAAGACAAGCCAGGCCCCTCAATCCCAAATCCGACCTGCATAGACACACAAAAAGAATAGTGATTAATTACAAAAAATAAATAGTGGTTGTAGGTTTTCTGTTCTTATACTCTTCTACACACACACACACACACACACACACACACGCGCGCGCGCACACACACACACACACACACACATGTTTCTCAGACATTGGGATGTTATGAATTTAATGTGTAGAAATATAATTTTGGTAACCTCAGAGCAGACAAAATTGTGCACAATCCCTGCGATCTCTGGCGCCCCCCTAAGGGGGGCCCGGACCCCAGGTTGGGAACCACTGCTCTATAATATCTAATAAGGGGATTCATAAGATTCCCCCATTGCTGACAAACAGCTTGTTTAATCTCCAATAGAATGGAATGCTTTTCAGCAGCCACACATAGGTCAAAGTAACAAGTATCAGCTTTGGGGTGTAAAGCCCCTTAACAACTGGGCTCTGGAGCAGGGGAGCTTTTCCTAGAGTGACAGAACTCATTCAGCAAACTATCACCAGTACCTAACCTCACTAACAGTATTGTGGCCGAATGCTATCAAATCCTCACAGCAGTATTCCAACATTTATTGTAAAGCCTGACATGCAACAAAGAGGGACACATTTCCTAGTGGTATCCTTGATTAAAAAAAAAAAGGTTAAACTGGATGAAAAGGTGTCCAAAAGCTTTTATACATATAGTGTATCTACTATATAGTGTCTACAGTACAGTGAATATGGTTTAGCAGCAGCCAATTTATATATAGGATACATACACAACAATAAATAGGTTGTGGAGCACTGCATGCAAACAGTAGAGGACAGCTGGCTAAGATGGCCATAAGGTTCAGCGGCTGATAGTGTGTACATCTGACTTGCACTTTGTAGAACTTCAGGTTAGCGGATTAAATATTGCTGTAGTTCCAACATTATTCAGTCAACTACAATAACTTGTTGAGCAGAAGCAAATTTGTGAACAGTTATTGTTGAATTTGTAAAAGAAATGCACATAGCTTTATAGAACAGTGTATATTTAATCATGCTATTAACCAAAGGGAATCAATAACTTACGATTTAGACACCTGTACTGAAAGTAAAGTACATACGTGTGTTAACAGAAGGGGATTCTAACGTGCAAGAAACACATTGGCAGTGAAAGTTGACCTCATGCTCATGAACAGAAAATCTTTGAGTGAGTAACACACATGGTAACCAGAGATCATTCCCAGGCCTGACACCACCCTGACATTCCTCTGTCTTTAGTCATTTTTTGAGGGGCACATGTGAATTCACCACTTTTTAACTGTTTTCAACTTGTTTAATGAACATCCTAAAAATAATTCTAAACCATAATAATCAAGGTTTGCCAATACTACTGAGTAGCCTGGTTGCCAAATGTGCCAGATGTTGAAAGAATTCTGCTGCAAAATAATGGGCTGCTTAATGGTAAAGCCAGTACCCTGTATCCCAGTAAGGCTGCTGCTGAAGCACTGGTTGGTTTCTACAGGCCAAAACGTACACACTTCTAATAAGTATGTTGGACTACTTTTCCATAAACAATAATGCTGCTCAAAGTCAAACTAAGGGTACTTATCTAACAGTTCACAAAAAGTAACTGAATACCAAGCCAAAGTGTGGAAACAGTAGACAAATACAGTCCCATAAATGCAGCTGTACAATTTTGCCTATAAGGATTTATTTTTAGCAAAGATTGTATATAATCGTAATGGCAGAGCATGCATGTTTGTGATCAAAATTTCAAAATGTCAAAATTTCTGAATTTTAATTTTATAGATTAAAAAAATCCACATAATTAGATCATCAAGATGCAAAAAAAATATCATCCAGTGTATGTCTGATGTGAAATGAGCTTTTCTGGAGAAACTTATTTGTCAGAATTGTCCACAGTAGTAGTGGTAGGAATCAGACATCTGGAAGTATTTAACGCTTCAAAAGCTCCCTCACAGATACAGCATGAAATGGTCATGTATATGGTGTTTGATATCCAAGACATTGTTTTATGATAATCGAGATAAAGGTTTTTAAATATACACTATATGGATAAAAGTATTGGGATGCCTGATCATTATACCAACAGGGACTTTGATGACTTTAATATGGTATTGGTCCCCCTTTGCAGCTATAACAGCATCCACTCTTCTTGGGAGGCTTTCCACAAGACTTTGATGTTTCTGTGGGGAATTTGTGCCCATTCACTCTGTAGAGCATTTATGAGGTCTGGCTGTGAAGGCCTGGTTGGCAAATCTGTGCTCCAGTTCATCCCACAGATGTTGAGGTCAGTGCTCTGTATGGGCCAGTTAAGTTCACCCACACTGAACTCATCCAACCATGTCTTTATTGACCTTGCTTTATTGACATACTATTAGAGAAGAGGTTCTTCCCCAAACTATGTCCACAAAGTTGGAACCACGGTACTGTACAGAATGTACTGGTATATTGAATCATTAAGTTTGCCCTTCACTGGAAGTAAAGGACCTTGCCCAAACCCTGAAAAACAGGTCCCTATAGTTTTGTCCATATTGTGTATACTATATACCCAGATACGTATATAGTAACTGTGAGATATAATAGTCCCAAATGAACACTATTACTAATACATGTGGGTTCACTGGCTGTTTAGACACTTCTGAGAGAACAGGAAAGCAACTCACACTACAGAACACTCTGATGTAGTTTAGGGCAGCTGGTGGCCTGGCTTTTTGGGAGTTGTCCCTGCAATCAGAAGGTTGTGGGTTTGAATCCAAGGACTGCTAGTGGCACCACTGAGGTACCCTTGAGTAAGGTATCGTCCCTATGTTCCTGGCTGACTGCTGCTTCACCTGGTGAATGGGTTAATTGCAGAAAAATGTCATTGTTCGCACTGTGTGCTGAGGTGTGCTAACGCGGGACTCTTTACTTCTGATTGCAGGGACATCTCCCTACTCACTAGGCCACCAGAACTGTGAGATAAAATAGTCCCCAAAGAACCCAGATTTATCACCGTTATGTGTGGGTTCACTACTCATTTCGGCACCTGTGAATGAACAGAAAAGCACCCACACTGTAGATGAACATATGGATGAAGTGTGTAGTGCAGAGACAAAGCAGGGGAGGAGATCGCGAAGAGATATCGCGAGATGTGGGTGCTGGGTGCTGTGGGTGGAGACTCGTGGTTCAGCTGGTCTGGTTGTGCTGTGCGCAGAATCTCAGCTGAAGGGTCGGATTTATCTGCACAGCATGAGTGTCACCAAACGTCCTCGGTCTCAGCGTGTGGGGTATGAATAAAGGAGGTCCGCTGAAAGTGAATTAGGCTGTAATTCGGACTCGTCTGCTGTGCTCCAGACTCTCCAGGCTGGTAAGGTCCACTCAGGAGAGAGAGGAACAGAGGGGACCGTGCAGAGGTGCAGTCACTTCCAGCCTCGTTTTCTCTCCACATTTCACCCACAGTCTGGTAAGTCTCACCAAACTGACTCTTCCGTCTGTTTCTCTCGGTGAACTTACCCGTGACAAAAGTTTTTCTACTAATCTCACACGATAGACTCTGCATAGTGCGCCTCCTCTCCAGGATATCACTCTTAAGTGGAAGCCAGGATGCAATTCCTCTCTGTCCACTGATCTTCACTCAAAGGGGAATAGTGTGTTGAATACAGTTTTTTGTCTATCGTTGTTGTGTTGTGCAATATAAGGACTTATAACTATAAAATAAATATCTACACTCATTTACACCTGACCTCAAAACAGCATTTATCCAGAACAGAGCAGAGATACAGCCTGGTGAGGAATGAGCCATAGATGATGATGATGATGATGATGATGATGGTGGTGGTGGTGATGTCAATAATAGTGGTAGTAATAATAATAATGCAAATTAGAATGTCATTTTTGATATTGCTGTTAATAGTAATATCTTTTGAATAATGATAAGGATTGGCTTGAGAAAAATGACACAACTTTGTTTAACCACTAACCCCACAAACCTTTAACACAGAAACTGTATCTTTTTTGTGCAAAATAATGAAAGGAAACAAATACAACAGAATTGTCTTAAAACAAATATTTACACTAATTGACACATGAGTTCAAACCAGCATGTCTTTACACAGAGCAGAGATACAGCCTGATGGGGAAAGAACCACCATAGGACCCTTACAGTCAGATGATTATGATAATGATGTCGCTAAAAATAATTATAGTAGTAATAATAGTGCAAAAAACAGCGTCACTTTTATTTTTATTGTTAATAATAATAATAATAATAATAATAATAATAATAAAAGGATAATAATAATAATGAAAATAGAGCACATAAAATGAGGCACATAGCTTTAACCACTAACACCACAAACCTATGTGCCTGTATCATTTTTGTGCAAAATAATGAAAGGAAACAAATACAGCAGATTTGTCAGTTCCCAGTTGGTCACTGTGGGTAGCATGAAACACTTAGACATGTCCAATATTGAGAAATCAACGCATGAGTAAAAAAGGTGTATAAGGGAATGAGGCACGCAGAGTGAACTGTCAGTAACTTGGGGAAATTGGATTTTTTTCTCTATTGTGCCCAGCAAGATGCTATCTGGCGGCGCACTAAAGACTACACTAGTCACAGCAACTGGACATGACAGCAATATCTATTAATCTCAAATAAGGTGAGATAATTATATATGCATATACACA
>JBBPDE010216467.1:0-13969 GCA_037974605.1 Nannopetersius ansorgii
CAGAGGAAGTATTTCGTGCTGTTCACACTGTGTGCAGTGGTGTGTTCACGTATGACCGAATGATCACTTTCACTTTACAATCGTCAGCATGGATGAAATCAGAGGGGTTTTATTTCTTATACTTGGTTTATGGCTGTTTGACACAAAACGGAGACAATTGGCTAACGCTAATGCTAACGTTCAGTCAACAACACTGCCGTAGCCATAGCGATCACCAATCAGTAGCCTCCAATATGTATACGCTTGGAACCTTGGCCAAGGTGGTCCCAAGAATGGTACCGGGTACCAGGAACCAGATTTTAGTAATGGAAAAGCAAAAAAAGCAAGTAGAGTTGAACCAAACCGAACCGGTACTTGTCAGTGGAAAACCCCCCAAAATTATTGTTTGTTAACTGCAAAAGTCTGCAAAAAAGGCCACATACAGATGATGTGTGATGTGTTCAAGCCTTTGTATGCGGTGCCATAATGAAATGTGAAATGAAATCTATTAGGTATAGTAGCTGTCATAATGAAATGTGAATTAAATGAAATGAAACTCTGTTCTATTTTAGATTTTATGACTTTAGACAGAATGGGAATGGCCGCATTGTAAAATGGCACTGGGCCAGCAAGTGACACTGGGCCAGCAGAAATTAATCGCAATAAAATCCCAAAGGCTGCATTAACAGATGCTCAGAATGGTTTTTCCGTCTCCTGTGAAGAGACTGTTTAAGAGACATAAGGTTTTCTGACGAGCTATCAATGGACGTACTCGTCTTTCCATTTTCTGACAGGGCTTTTCCCTCCATCTCATGATAGACAGGTACCACGGTGACAGTGTACTCGGTATTGGGCTCCAGATTCTTCAGGACGGTGCGGGTTGTGGTTCCAGACACTTGCTCCTGTTAACACACCATGGATTTAGAGGAATCAGTGAGAGAGAGGTTTATTTGTTACCATTTTACAAGACTTCCTTCATAAAGGCTTTATAAATTATTTATAAACATGTTGATATTAGGTTATTGACAGTTTATAAATCATTAATACACGATACTGCATTAACAGTTCTAACAGTTGTCATATACTGATGCAGGATCGCTATTTGCACAAATCGGGTGTTTTTATGGTAGTTGCATGTTAATAAAGACTGATGAAGTGATGAGATAAACTCAGCAGGATCTGAGATCTTCCAAATGAACCTGCATCAGTGAATGACAGTTGCCATAACTTGTTTATTACTCCTATTTAATGTTTTATATAGTGTCTACAACCTAAATAACAACTTGATTATAAACCATTTTGAAATTATTTATAACAGTAATTGTGGTGTGATTTTTATACAAAACCCTTTGTGAAAACTCTCCAAAAGGAAAATAATTTTAATGAATTCAATAATTAACTCCAAAAAGAAAACCGTTTCCGAAAAGGAAACGGTTGGTTTGTAGAGTTTTCTAATGCCTCAGAATGACCCAGTTCTGGTCCTCTTATCAGTCTTGTGACATGAAACCGGGCCATTTTTTAGGTTTCCTCACCACGTCTTGTTCTCCACCAGCTGTTGGGACGAAGATGACGATGTACTCCCTCACGCTGCCCTCAGCAGCGTCCCAGCGGACGTTCAGAGTGCTGATGGTTGGATCTGTAACCTGCAGGTTCCTCACGCTGCCCAGAGGCTCTGCAGATGAGAACAGTCGGTGTTAGAGGTGGTGCCATCAATTAAGGAAACCTTGTAAGTCCATTTGTAGCTTCTGTTCTTTTACATCACATAAAAAATGTGTTTTGCATTGAACATATATTTCAAAAAGAAAACTTTCCATTGTTTAAAGTTGAACAATATTCTGCATTTTTCCTAAAAAGTTCTCTTTATTTATACACAAAGCATGATTATTTTTACATAGTTTTTCATTCCATCACCCTCCAGAATTAAACATGCTTGAGTTTTTTTTGTTGGTTTTTAGACTAATATATGTTATCTGCTTTTATTGTCTCTAATGTACCTCATTCGGGAAGACAACACTCCTTAAAACTTCAGCATGAATGGGAGGAGCTAAACTGCTTTGTTCTTAAATAACTATAGATCGTTTTTTCCTGATTTACTCTCAATATGGGTCAATTACAAAGAACACTTGTGAGAATGAACTCACGCTTTTCCAATCACTCGAAGCTTTGATGACTAGCTGCCAGCTGTTTATGACGAGTGCCTCTCAACGTGTTGGTTCTATGAAACTACAGCAACGGATATCCAAGACTGTCTAATGCCAGCAGGGATACACAATGAACAATCATTCCATTGTTGTAATAATCAGCCCTGGCACCCCGGAGCATTGGACTGATTATCGGCCAAACTTTGGGATGCTTTCACAATCACTCACTTGTCTTCCCCTTCTCCGAGAGCCGAGGTCCGTCTCCTTCGGCGTAAACTGGCAGCACTGTGACGGTGTAGCGGGTGTCTGGCTTCAGGCTTTTCATCACCAGAGTCGTGGTGCTCTCAGAGACTTGCTCCTGTGGAGGAGAACATGAGACACCATTGCACACAATCTTGCCCATTTTCAAAATCTCCCACTCAGTCTAGCTTATACAGAATTCATTTGAAAGCTTTACTCATCTTTACTCAAGTCTTTCAGTGGTTTGGGCACTAAATGCATCTTTTATTATCCTGGTGGGTCCCTTATGGGGGTTCTGCACTGACTGGTACCAGCTCGGTTTGGTTCAGATTGGTTCTACTCTGTTTAGTTTGGATTCGGACCTACAGTTTTCCACTACAACTGGTTGCTATAGTGACCAAACATTCTGAGCAGTAGCCCGAGTGGAGCATTCTAAGCTGAGGTAAACAACCTGACATTACAATCGCCAGCATGGATGAAATCAGAGGGGTTTATCTCTTATACTTGGTTTGTGGCTGTTTGACACAAAACGGAGACAATTAAAGAAGCAACATTAGGGTAATTAGGGTAACGTTCAGTCAACAACACTGGCGTAAACATAGTGACCACCAAACAGTAACCTCCTATATGTACACATCATCATTTAGTATTGGTTCAGCACACTTGGAACCTCAGCCAAGGTGGTACCAAGAATGGTACCGGGTACCAGGAACCAGATTTTAGTGATGGAAAAGCAAAAGAAACGAGTAGAGTTGAACCAAACCAAGCTGGTACCAGTCAGTGGAAAATCCCCTTTAGATCTGCAGGAGCTGCTCAGCTAGTTGAGAAAAGAAACTAAACTTGGTGAAATGGTGTTTATCCACTATGCTGTCCAACCAACTGCCCCTCAGGATCAGATCTGCTTCGACTGGTGCTTTAAAACTCTCCTCCACTTTCTTTTAGATTTCTACACATTCAATCTTCTCTTATTAATCTGTGTCCTTTTTTTTGTTTACTTCCTACTATTTTATGCCTAAAATTGTATTCTATTCCTGCAAAACACACTGAATGATCCTGTGTCAGAACTGTCAGAGGTGGAAATGGAAACGCTCTGCCATTTTTCAGCCTCCCAGCGTGCGGCGGCATTTCGGCATTATCTCAATTCATCTCTCTTCCCCTGGGAGTTCTAACTCAGACCTCATGGCATTACGCCTGCCAACTCTAGATAGGTAAGAAAAACAATGCTTGGTGGATCCTGTTTCCAAATGGTGAGTGAAACCAATTTCGTACTGACTCAGATTCTGGGACTGCACGGTGTTCACAGGCGGTTTGCTCCAATTCAGCCTGAACACTGGCGTGTCAAAGTGGCTCTGCTAGACCTCCACCTTGAGTTTCTCATCCTCAAGGACAGCTTCAGTTAAAACGCAACTTGTCTGCTTTTTTCATTTCAGAAACCTCTTGAAGACTCGTTTATTTAAAGAGCACTACTCCCTACCAGAGATGTTTGCAAGTCATTTTCACCAAGTCTAAGTCAAGTCTCAAGTCTTTAGTCCCAAGTCCAAGTCTATGGGGTGTCATGTGTCATTTTTTCATCATTATCTCAATTTTCACACATTTAGAGCTAAAAAAAAAAAACAGTGTTATATTTTGGTACATGTTCTTGCTGTGTAAATGTTGACTTTAAATGTTAAACCTAAATTTAAATGTTAAAACTTAATCTAAATGTTAAATCTTAATCTAAATGTTAAATATATATGTTTAGAAGATATGTTAATTGGCCACACACCCCTTAGCAGGGGGCGGGACTGCGTGCTGTGATATGCCCTCACCAACATGGCGGATTTGCCTTAAATGATCCTAAATCTAAATGTTAAATATGAAAAATATATCTCACACTCTAAATGTGAAACTCAGATGGGGCTCAGTGACCCCTTTCCAATGACCCGAAAACCATTATGAAATGAACATGGTTTACAAGTTTTAACTTACGAGTCACAGCACCCGAGTCCAAGTCAAGTCTCGAGTCATTGAGGGAAGTCTAAAGTCAAGTCACAAGTCTTCGTTTGTGCGATTTAAGTGTTACTTGAGTCCGAGTCTCAGACTCAAGTCCCCATCTCTGCTCCCTGCATTAAGATTTTAGGACTTAGAAATCTCCTCTGTTTCTCACATCGTCCTCAAAAATGGAGTGTTTCCTCAGACTGTTAAAGTCAAAGGCCTTGGAAAATACAAGCAAAGAATCTGATTTTTTAGCGCAGGTCAACATTGGAGAGCTACAGACGTCAAGAACTTTACCACAAGCTCAGTTCCTCCATCCGTAGGAACGTAGATGACTTTATAGCCCTGAACGTTCCCGTCGGCCGGGTCCCAGGCAGCCGTGAGGGTGGTGAAGGTGGCATCAGTGATCCGAAGGTTCCTCACACCACCAAGGGGCACTGAGTGGAGACAGAGAAGAGCACACAGCAGATAGAATGAGAACAGAGACAATAAGAGAATTATTTTAGGTTTGATCAACATAAGCTTAAATGACTCAAAGTGACCTTGAATTTACTCAATTACTGACTGGAGGCACACTTTATAGTAGTGGTACATCGGATCACTGTTGATCCGTGATCCGAACCGATCCCTCTCCACGGTTCGGCACACTTGTGATCCGAAGATCCGAAAGAAAAATAAAAGCTCCGCTGAACGGTGCGTGTAGAATGGGGTGCACCCAAACACTGCTGCGTTTTTTTTCTTTTCTGCGTAAATAAATCGTGTAGCAGAGTTACAGCAAGGGTTTTTCATTAGAGGAAATGGAGAGCGCGGCTGATGGTTGCTTAGCAACGACAGACGCTTCCGCTTGTGTCCACATTAAAGGAAATAATTATGCCCTATATTGTCCTTATATAATTGCGTGGAATGTTTTTAATGGGCAAAAATGAAACGTTTAATTTGTCTCGTCTTTTTTTTTGCTGATCCGAAAACTGATCCGATCCGTGACTTAAAACGATGATCCGATCCGAACCGTGATTTTTTTGATCCGTTGCACCACTACTTTATAGTGTATATTTTCTTTAAACATACAGTGTTTTCCATAAACTTCAGATTTTTAATCTTGTTAAACTGTAAAACTGTAAATGAAAATGTGTGAAATAAAGCCAGTTTCCTTTCTAAGAAGAGAGAATCCGTAACAGTGCAGGTCTGACTCCTATTAACTGGTTGATGGTGATACAGAGTCAAATTCTAGACTGTCCTTTAATTTTAAATGCACTCGTTACTGTTTCAGTACTTAATAGCTCCTTAAATATCTAACACTGGTCTGGAGATCCACACTAGCATTATCATTATATTACTGGGCTTTTTTCACATAATAAGTGAACACACAGCAAATTTGTATTTGTTAACAGATAGAGTTTTTTGTTAGAGTGTATTTTTAGTCAATGTTACGTGAGTAACATGCAAATATAGAAAAACTGTGTGCAGCCATTAAAATTGCCACATAAAAACATTTTATTCTGTCCTGTACTAATTTTAATGCTCAGCAAGGATTAAGTCAGTATTTGGTGTATTTCATTCAGTCTCATTTCACTGGAAGTCTATCTGCACTTAAAGATAAACGGCATAAAACAGTTCAACACTGAAGCGAAGTGGAGTTGAAGTTGACTCACAGGTTCTTCCTTCCTCAGACTGACGTCTGCCTTCGGTCGCTGGGTAAACTGGCACCACAGACACAGTGTAAGGAGTGTCTGGCTGAAGGTTCCTCAGCACGATGCTGGTTGTGCCACCAGGAACTTGTTCCTGGTTAAATAGAAGAAAAAGACGTTTTGTTGGCTCCGATCTCTGACTAAGCTCTTCCACTCTAGTTTAGAGTCTAACACGGATTTGTCCTGAGATTCGAACTGTATTACCACCACCAGTCCAGCAGTGGCGGTAATACACTGAAAATTTGTCATCCACCTTAACTTTTGACAGGTAGTGCATCATTCCTGTTCCTGAACTCAAGCAAAGTTTGCACTTTGGAGATTTCATTTTGAAAGAAAATCAAAACAGAATAAAAGTTCATTGGTGACTCCAGGGTGATGTTCACGTGGCTACATTACACCTACATAAGCCTCTGATCATGGCGTTTCACACCCGTTATATTTACTGATACACTGAGTCTGAGTTCTGAGAGTAAACACCGGGTCTAGAGTTTTAAGGGTTTACCAACTGGAAACAGAACTTGGAAAAGTAAAAAAACTTTTTATAGTTAAAATAGTTGCTCTGTTTGTGTGCAACAGGAAACGTCTGGTATGTGTTTGTGTTGCTTTTTGAATATGAAACCTTTGGGAACTGCTCATAAAAAGGCAGGAATATCTAAACAGGCCTGAATGAGCCTCACCATGTCCTCAGTGCCTCCAGCTTTAGGGACGAAGAAGACTTTGTACTGGCGCACAGCTCCATCAGCAGGTTCCCACTTGACATTCAGGGAGGTCATGGTGGGGTCAGTGACCCTCAGATTCTTCACTCCACCCAAAGCCCCTGCAGTACAGAACAACATTTTCCATTTTACAAACAAAGAACAGCTTTGACTCCTGACATCCGACAAATGTCTGTTCCGCCATGCCATTTACAGGTTTTGAAGCTTAAATTGCCTAACAAGCCATTGCACTTTTGAGGTTTTGAGGTTATGAGCTTATGAGGTTTTTGCCCATTTAGACATACTGTAATCAGTTTCTGTCCATTTTTTCACTTCATATATAATTTAAAAAAACAGAAACTTACTTGTTTTTCCATTTTCTGACATCCTCTTCCCATCACCCTCAGCGTACACCGGGTAGACGGTGACAGTGTACAGTGTGTCGGGCGTCAGGCTTCTCAGAACCGTGTTGGTTGTGGTGCCCGAAACCTGCTCCTGTTTATTCAATACAAAGCTAAAGTCACCTTCACTTAACTACAGCTAAACCAGAACAGCAAAACTGCTTTTACTGCAAATGCTGCAAAAACTCAAACACACTACCAGTCAAACATATTTGGACATACTGAGATTTTCTATATTTGCATATTTCTCAATTTATGTACACTCAATATGTTGATACATCTATCTGTGTTCACCATTTGAGTTATAAGCCAGAAAATGTCATATTTTTATTATTCATCACTACTAAGCTACAGTGTTAGATATTTAAGGAACTATTAAGTGCTGAAACAGTAACGAGTGCATTTAATGTTAAAGGACAGTCTAGAATTTGACTCTGTATCACCAACAACCAGTTAATAGGAGTCAGACCTGCACTGTTACAGATTCTCTCATCTTCTCTCATCGTTCTCTCAACGTTTTCATTTATGAGAATAAAAATCTACATTTTATGAAATGAATGGATAAGTGGTAAAAACTTTTGACTCAAGCAAAGTTTGGGGGTATATTTAGGGTTTACACTATTAAAAAAACTATTTTAAGGCTTATTTTTTTACCAAAACACAACAATGCGTTTTTTCACTATACGTGGGTGATCTTGGAACGATTACTGTATTTCATAACTCCAATAAAACAAAGGCTTATTCCAACAAGCATCAGTTGTCATAACAACTTACTTAGATAAAATCACATAAAACAGACAAAAGCAGTCTTTACAATAACTGTTGTTTCTAGGAATAAGCCTTAATTAAGGTTTATATGCATAAAAGTCTTGACATAAAAGGCTAATGTGGGAGACTGTCTTGTGAACACTGTCCCGATGTTGCCAATGAACCTACAACCCCTGGAATCACATCAGGAAAAAATTCAAGGAAATGCACCTTGAAAATAGAAAATGCACAACAAAACAAACAAAGAGCAAATGTGCCGAAGTAGGAGTCTGTGTTTGTGAAAGAGATGGAGTATAAATACGAGTCGATGTTTGTAAAATGGGATTTACATTAAGAATAAGCCAAAGGAAAGCCAGGACCGACGCCTAGACAGAAGAAAACAAGATCACAGCGGCTAAACAGAAGCAGTGATTGACTATGGATGATTTGATGAAAGTGAAAAGTCGTAAATCTTTGCGGATGTTGCTGTCTGGAGCCTTTAAAGAAGGAAACCTGTAAAGACGACTGGCTGAAGAATACTAGCACAACACACAGGTGTAGGATGATGACGCTCAGAAGAACGGATGTCCAGCATTTTTCTCCTGAACAGAACTGAGATTAGTTTAACATCAATCTGAGATTCTGAGCATTTTCCTAAATTCAGCTCCTGAGAAAGAGCTTCTCTAATCTCAGCCCGATCCCAGTTTAAGATCTTCAGATCAAATTTTTTTTTCTCTCACTGCTCTGATCTTTATTCAGCTCAGATCATCAGATCTTCAGATCCACCAGAAGATCCAGAAGAAAACTCAGTTTCTTATAAATGAGTCTGAAATTTGTCTCAGTGATCAAATTCAAGTCTCGACTCCCAAAGTCAGACAGTTTTGATCCATATTGTGTTAAAGAGAAGAAACTGAGAACCGAGGAGAACAGCAGGAACTTCTGTCTTCAGTTCATTTTCTCTTTTGCTCCTTATTTCTCCTGAAGTGGGGGTTTAGGAGAAACAGGTCAGACTCAGTCATTTCCAGATAAGAAGATGATTTATTTCTAATCAGAATGAGAGACTATTGTAAGCAGTAAAACCTCACCAACCAGGTTTTCTTCATGAAAGGAAGATCCACTCAATTAACATTTTAGTGGAAATAATGAAAAATAGTCTACAAAAAGGACTTATTATGCAAAGCTGATCTGTCAACCATTTGAGAAAGTTGGAACCAGCTTGGTGGAGACCTTTGTTTTTCATTAGCGAAGTCCAAGCCTCGAAGAGCTCAGGCCTGAGGAGGAGCAACAAAATACTAATTGTGAATTTTTAGTTGCTGTTGCTTTTATCATTTTTCCTCCACTTTGATTGATTCCATAAGTTTTTCCTCTACTTGATCTGGAAAAAAGTATGCAAATAAATACAATATAATGCAATTAATTCGAGGTATGTTTCACTAAGCCAGGATGTTCAGCTATTAGACAAAAATAGTTTCTGTGATTTGTTTATTTGGTTTGAAATAAAAAACGCTGGATGAACATCCTAGTGATTCCATGTTTGCCCAGGGGTTGTGTATTCTGTTTTGGGAAATGCAAACCTTGGGAACAGTTAACTACAGTTAAAGTAAAGCGATAGGAAACAGTCTGCAATGACATTTAAGAGCAATTTTCCAAGAAGGTCTGCAGGGGTGGTGACAGGAATGTAATGGAAGCAGCAAGCCGACAGTCCTACCAGTCCTACCATGGTCTCAGCGCCACCAGCTGTGGGAACATAGATGACTTTGTACTCCTTCACTTTCCCCTCCGCCGGCTCCCAGCGCACATTTAGTGTCGTCATGGTGGGATTGAGAACCTGGAGGTTTCGAACTCCACCCAGCGGCTCTGCGAGGACAAAATTACCAAAATTTAGATTCTGGGACCTGACCCTGTCATTGTTCTACAACTGGAATTACCTCCATTTGGAACTCATTTTTGGTACCAATTCTCATCAAAGCCTGGACTGAATTTGACAAAATTCTAATGTCAAAATGTCCATTAATATCTGGGGTATTTTTTGATCAGGTGTCGAGTATTGATCCCTAAGATAAAAAGAAAGACACCTCTTTAATGAAAGGGAGGAAAGAGCTGATGGGCGAATTGCCTTAAAGTGTGTATCAGAGAGGGAGTCACGGTTAAAGTAGCCGGAAAGGGACGAAAAGTAGAGAAACAAACAAAGACAGCCTCATAAACCGACTTTCAGACACTAAAGTTCAGGAAAGCCAGTAAAAAAGTCACTGTTTGTTGTGGTTTAATTAAAAATATTCAGCTTGAGAATGCAGCCATGAACCATCCTTACCCATAAACGGCTTGGTAAGAGACAGCAAGTTAACGCCTCCTATTGAAAGTCCCTTTAAAGGTCAAACTGAAAGTTGCTTTGGATAAAAGTGTCTGCCAAATGAATGTAATGTAGCGTAATGAACCTGGTTAATTATGTATCGTTTATACACCTCGTTTGGTGCTTTGTGTTTGTCAGTCTACTGTAACATTTCCCGTGTTTGTTCCTCTGTGTTTCATATCTCATATTTTTATTTTCCAGCTTCTAGCTTTCAGTCTCGTGTGCGTTTTCATTATACGTTTGTGCGTACGTTACCTCACAAACACTTTCCTTTCAGAGCCACTTACTCGTCTTTCCTTGGCCAGAGATGTCCTTGCTGTCTCCGCTGCGATAGACAGCAGCAACGGTGATGGAGTAGGGAGTGTCAGGTGTGAGCTTCTGAAGAACGACGCTGTTCTTCTTTCCACCCACTTGTGTCTGTTTGGAAAAGAGGTTTTGTTTGTTTTGAACCAACGAGTGCAGCTTTCAAAGTGCAATTAAAGACAATCCTTATCATCAATGTAACTTACACCTTTGCCAAACTCCTTTCTGAGTGATTCGTCCGGTTTGGCTTCAGACATCAACCCCAACAACATGAGCCAAACATACCCAACGTAATCTCCCAGATCCTCTATCAGTCCTGACTTTTATTACCTTTTTTTTCTCTGAAAACCAAAGAATTCTCTTAAACTTGCAGCTGAGCAGCCGTATCCTGGAGCCATTACACTTCCCTCCTCGGTCATAAAGAAACAAAGGGATTTCCCAGTGCTCAATACAACATCCTGCTCATTTACGCTGCAAATAATTTGGCTTTCTAACAACCCTTACCGACAGCAATAGGCTAGTTCACACATCACGAAAATGCACATTGTTGCCATCAGATAGATGTAGAGAACACTGGAAAAGCTCAACGTAGATGGAAGATTTTCAAATAAATGCTAATTCATTTCAACGTCTGCAAACATTCTAAACCCAACCGGTCCACTCTAAGACTAACCTGAACCTAAACCCAAAACTTAAATCTAATCCTAACTATAGGATTAGATCTCAACAGGCAAATAGCTGGAACTCACAGTAAAATATTTCAAATAATTGAAAGTTAATTCTATCATGAGCACATGTTCATGTGATTTTATTTACCAACTTGTCAATTTGTAAATCTTAGTCAGGCTAAACATTTAATAGCTAATTGTAAACACACACACACAACCACACACACTATATATATATATATTACCTATACATGGATAGATATTACGACACACAGCCACTGAATGCTACAAAATACATAAACATAAACAATTTAACATTTTGCTGTGCTACACAGACCTCCAGCTGACCGACTAAATTATAAGAAAACTGTTGATCTGCGTGAGGATTATATTACTCATAATATTTATGGTAATGTTTTGAGGCAGTTTTTATAATGACCCTAATGCTTAACTCATCAGAGCAACAATCTGAGCAATTACAGACTAGAGAAGACTATTTAGAAAGATTATTTAGAAAGATTATTTAGAAATTTCTTGAGATCTGCAAGTGCGCATGATTTATACATTTGAAATTCAAACAAACACAAGGAGAACTGACGTGACACAGAACTAAGAGTGTGACCTCCGTGCCATGCCTGTGTACCTCCAGTCTGTGACCCACTGTTAGCCCATAATTTCACTTTCAACTGCTTTACCAAGAACTCCCTGCAATCATATTGAGTCCTTGTTTATGTTGAAGTGTTCCTGATTAATCTGGATTTAATACTATATGCAAATTAGGGGCTTGCATGTCAGAAATGGTCCAGTGTTTTCCCCCGGTGAGCTCTGTAAATGCCTTGGCAGTGCATTTCTGGTCAATTTCATGCTGTGCAGTAAAACGGCCCAATGAGTCTAAAGGCATTTTCAGGCAGTTAGACAATGTCTCTGCATGCCTCTCAAGTCACTGGGGTCATATTATCTCTAGTTATATATGGAATAAAACTACATTTATCCTCTTTACACAGTCTACCACAGGTGGCTAATATCAGCATTACCCTTGAAACTACCGCCACCATGCTTTGAATAAGTTAGCATTAGATTAACTACAGCTTCTTTTTCCCCTCAAGTTTCCAGTTCACTTCTTAGGATATCACTCAAGGAGTTAAATTAATCTAATCTACTGAAAATATTATTATCCTCAATATGTTTAGATATATGCAGAAATATCAAGCCGCATTTTCTGCATATATCTAAACATGTTCATTGTCAGATATCAGAATATGTTTACAAATCAGCCTATAGGTATTGAGGAAAATAATATTTTCAGTAGATGAGATTAATTTACCTCCTTGAGTGATATCCGCATTCTATTCATTCAGTGACTTTTGTCTAAAATGTCATTTTTTAACAATGAAATATTCTGGATGACAAAGTGTCCATTTGTCAAATTCCTGCTGACTCAGTGACTGGATCTTGTTCATTTAAAGATTAAAATCAACAAAACATGTCATTGTGATATTAATAAGGCTTGAACTTTTCCTAACCTCAGGTCAAAGCGCATTCGTATGAAAGGTCATTTGTTTCAGACAAACCTTTCTCAGGCAAATCGAAATTGCTTCATAAAAATACTCAACTACTCAACTATGTCAACGTAGAACATTCCCAAAGCATCTTTCCAAAGCAATATCCATAAGTGAGTTCAATTAAGTTACCACTGAAAAATGTCTGGCAGTGATGTGCAAACTGCCGACTCAAAAAACAAGCTGAGAGACAATGTCATAATCTAAATATTAAACTAAAGAAGTGAAGGAAGACGAATGGCTTGCTGCTGTGAAGTGGACACAACACTGCCATTTGCTGAGTAATGTGTGAGTAACGTTCTCCTCCAGCTGTTACTAAAGTCCTGTCAGGGAAGTGTTTATGTTTGCCTGTGTGCATGTATTTAAGCCTTTATAGGTGGGTTTTACTGTTTGATATTTGAAGACAGTCAAACCATGGTTGGTTCTGTTGCAATCCCTAAAACTCAAAGATGATCTAATCCAGGGCCACTCAAAGTGTGGACGCTGGATTTGTGCTTTTAACATTCAAATTTCTTCATGACCTGGCACCTCTGTATCGCTCCCACCTCCTACACATCTACACACTGCTCTCAGACCTTCCAATGTTCTCAATGAACCTTCTGCTCACTTGTCCACAATAGGTTTTAGATCTTTAGCTCTGCTGTCCAGCATAACTAGAGACCCCGCCTCCCTCCAACAAGATTTCCAGTTTCTCTCATCTCAGTTTCATACGAAGTCATAAAACCCACCTCTTCAAAATCTCTTCATTTTGGTGTTAATATATTGGACACTTTTGCTGAAAACCAGTGGTCTCCAACCCTGACCCTGGAGATCTACCTTCCTGAGAAGTTCAGTTCCAGCCACCTGCTATGGCGAATGAATTCTTCTCTAGTTCCTGATTGCTTGGAGCTTTAAGAAAGGGTTAGGGTTCCAAGCCTTTATGAATGTTTGTGAGGCTACTTGCACATAAAGTGTTCATGACAACCGTCCCAAACCTATATAAACACCATGTGTTCTATTCAATTGTCTAGGAATTACGTTACACATCATAAAATGTCCTGTGCAAACGTTTTGAGCCACCCCTCATTTTTTCATATTGTTGTATCCAGAATCTATTGTATGTTACGGTGTTCTTGATTAACAGTTCTCCAGGCTTCCTGAAGGACTATCCAGTCCAGTCCCTGAACCTGACCAGTTTCAGAGGAATGTTTCTGTTGGTTAAGACACACAGTGACCTACGTATGA
>JBBPDE010216507.1:2500-13966 GCA_037974605.1 Nannopetersius ansorgii
AAAAAATGGAATGGAAAATTGCATTTTTTTTCTGCATAGACTAGTCAGCACCTGGAGTCTATCACCAGCAAATCCAAGGCAGAAAAACATCAACACTATAAAGTTTTTACTTATCACATGTGATATCGGCATCGCAACACTATCGCATGTGTTCCTAATATTGTGCACCCCTTATATATTTGCTATTCGCAGAAACCTCAGATATCCTCTACACTAAGAAAATAGGCATTTTTAGTTTTTTTTTTTTATATCACACATTTGGGGTTTTTTCACTATTCGTAGGTACACTTGGAATGTAACTCGGGGGTTTACTGTATACGTATATACATAGTTTTATGCAAAAGTAAATAATTAATTCATAGTACTTGTAAAAAGGACAAACTTGATATGAAAGTATGTATCTGAATGTAGTGTCATTAAAGTAACATTATAGTAACCATTATGTCGATAACAGGGTTGACAGATAAATCAGATCATGAAATAGATCGATATCATAAAGTAAATAAAATAAACGGCCTGATATGGCACCAAAACATTTATGGTCACTATAGGGTGTCTTCTTTCCAGAGATATTTTTAAAAATTGAGGAAAAAAAAAAGATTTTCTATTTACATTTTTCAAAGATGAAAATGTACTGATTTCGTAGAATGACCCAGACATGTAACATTTTCACCCCACATCCCATCTCTTGGCAGATGCTACCAGTTTACGCTGAATATTGTCCACTTTTTTCAGTAACAATGTAAATTTCCCACTGTGGGACTAACAAAGGTTTATCTTATCTTCGTCTCTAGTCCCTGTTTACATTCAAGTGGGAAGCAGCGATTGTTTTGTAGGTGTTTGTGTGGGGTTTTTATTTTTAATGTAAGCAAGTCTCTCGTTTGAGTGTGATAGTTGAGCTGAAAAGGGAAAACTGTCACCAAAGCAGCAGATCAGTTGTTGGAAGCAGGTCTTCTGTGCTCCTGTGAATGGCTCGCCTGAGATAAACCTGTTTGAACACAAAGGAGCTCCAGGCTTTCATCCGTAGCTCTTCAGAGGAGCGTGTTTACGGCTGCAGGGAAATGGCAGTAGATCATTAACGTCTCTGTGAGATTCTGTGTCTGTTGATGTTGTGGTCTCACCTTTAGACTTTTACACCTTAATTTTATATGTGGAGCTGCACAAACATGATATTCATCAAGTGGTTCAACCGAGAGGTTTTTAAAATAATTACATTTTGACTTGTCTCATTTCTCTTTCTGATATTATCTACCTTCTTCATTCTCATAAGTCTTCGTACTGCTGTGTTATTGTTCGGTGCGGTCCAGAGGAGGACGGTTTCTGTCTCTGAGGGAGTATTTCCTCGTCACTGTCCCCCTCAGCTTCCTCAATAATGGCTTAGACTCTTTCTGAACATTCTTGTTGTAAAATAACACAAAATACATTTTAATTGAATTGAACTAGGTTTTTATTTCATTAGTTCTGATAACAGACAGCTGTTTCTTTCAAGCCAAAGCCGAAATGAAGTTTGTCATCTTTACCATCTCCAGTCCGCAGAGAGGTGGAATGGAGAAGCTCAGGTTCCTCAGTGTATATGTAGTGCAACAGCTGTGAAACAAAAACAGTGCAAATTAGATTAGAACTTATAAAATAAAAAAAGGGTGAGATGAAACCTGTCTTGAGTGTTTTCTGTGAAGAAATAATGTCTCTTGTCCCTCACAGCCTTCCAGAATGTGGTGCAGAGTGGACACAGACTGATGAGGATCCTGGAGCACCTGACCCTCCTGAGTGCAGGGGACCTGATCCCGTATGCGGAGGCTCTGACCAGCAGCCTGAGTCTGCTGCTGCAGGAAGGCGTGTCCCGGAGGGTCCTGCAGACCGTCAACAAGCTTTGGATGGTGCTGAATACCGTCATGCCCCGCAGGTAAGAGACCGATAGAGTCTGTTATTGATCCAGACCTCAGAATGTGTTAATGGAATCAACAGTGCAACTCGTCTATAAAGAGTTCTGGGAAGAATCCCTTCATGTGTTTCATCACTTCTGATATGGAGACCAGGAGGTTCTGATCTCCGAACGGGGAAAAGGGAGAACCGAACGGGGAAAAGGAAGAACCGAACGGGGAAAAGGAAGAACCGAGAGGGGAAAAGGAAGAACCGAGAGGGGAAAAGGAAGAACCGAGAGGGGAAAAGGAAGAATCGAGAGGGGAAAAGGAAGAACCGAACGGGGGAAAGGAAGAACCGAACGGGGGAAAGGAAGAACCGAATTGGGGGGAAAGGAAGAACCGAATTGGGGGAAAGGATGAACCGAGCGGGGAAAGGAAGAACTGCCCGGGGAAAGGAAGAACTGCCCAGGGAAAGGAAGAACCGAGCAGGGAAAAGGAAGAACCGCCCGGGGAAAGGAAGAACCGAGCGGGGGAAAGGAAGAACCACACGGGGAAAAGGAAGAACCGAGCGGGGAAAAGGAAGAACCGAGCGGGGAAAAGGAAGAACCGAGCGGGGAAAAGGAAGAACCGAACCGGGGAAAAGGAAGAACCGAACCGGGGAATGGAAGAACCATACTGGAGGGTTTTATAAAAGTGTGCTTTAATGTAATTTTTGTTGTGTGACGGTCGGACTGTAACTGTGTTGCTGCTATTTTGTCTCCCTGTGATCTCAATGGGACAAACATGGTTAAATAAAGATTAAAAAATATATTTTTTAAATCCCCTAATTTTTTTTTAACATAATTAAGTGGTTATTTTGTCCAAAAGATGTTATAGATTTAATCTACTATAAAGTTTCTGAATCCAGCACTGAAGAATTTTAATCATAAGAAAAAACACAAATACTAATTAAAACTTTTTGTAATTATTGTTTATATTTTTTAAATCAAAATATTCTCTATTACAGAGATCATTGCAGAATACGTATAAAAAAGAAAAGCTGAAAAAAGCTCACTGTTGGATCTTGACGGTTATATAACCTAAGTGTAAAGCTAGAAATGGATGATAAACAGTTCTGTGTTGTCATCAATGTTTTTCCATTACTACCATTATACTCCAGTGATTTGATACTTTCTTTGTCATTTTTTTATTTGTGAATATTCTGTCTCTTTCAGGCTGTGGGTGATGTCAGTGAATGCCTTGCAACCTTCCGTTAAGCTGCTCCGGCAGCACCGCTATTCTCAGAATGACCTGCTGGTCGACCCCCTCATCGTTCTCCGCTGTGACCCCCGAGTATTCAGGTGTGCAGCATTTATTCATTCTATGCTTTGTGAGGATTTCAGTGCTTTTAAATTTGTTCACAGATTTTTATTCATGAAGAAATTCCATCAAAACACATGGATTCCTTAAACTATTCATTAACATTAATGTTAAACATGCTGTTTTACTGTATGTGGGCCAGCTGGTGGCCTAGTGGTTAGGGAGTTCGCCCTGAGATCAGAAGGTTGTGGATTCGAATCCCAACACTGCTAGTTACACCACTGAGGTTCCCTTGAATAAGGTACTGTCCCCACACCTGTTGGTGGCAGCCCCCTGCTTCACATGGTGAATGGGTTAAATGCATAGAAAGAATTTCATACTGTTCACACTGTGTGCTGTGCTGTGGGGAGTTCAGAACTGACTATAAGGGGCCACTTTACTTTATTTTACACTTTACTACACATGTTATTTTACATTTTAATCTACTTTACATGTTACTTTACATTTTATTTTACATTACATTTTACTCTACTTTACACTTTATTATACATTTTACGTTACATTTTACGTTACATTTTATTTTACTTTTTACTTTACATTTTATTTTACGCTTTACATTTTATTGTACATTTTACTTTACATTTATTTTACTTTACATTTTTCTCTACTTCACTTTACATTTTATTTTACATTTACTATACATTTTACTCTGCTTTCACTTTACTTTACATTTTACTTTACACTTTACTATAAGCTGCACAACAAAACTAAAAGCATTGTAGTTACGTTGCTATCCTCTTTCTCCTTGGTCCACAGGTGTCCTCCTCTGATGGACGTTGTGCTCCATATGCTGAACGGGTACCTGCTGGCGTCTAAAGCCTATCTGAACGCTCACCTGAAGGAGACGGCGGATTCTGAGCGCCAGAATCAGACCGTCTCAAACCTCGGGCTCACCGGACAGCCGGACACACCAGAGGTCACCAGGGAGGAGCTGAAGAACGCTTTATTAGCCGCACAGGTACCGCATGCATGAACCTAAACCATAATAGAGCATGTCTTAAACCCAGACGTGAGGGTTTAGCTCTAATATAACATGTCTTAAACCCAAACGTGAGGGTTTACTGAAGATACAGGGTTGTGAAATAGCTTTACCGTGTAATATTAATCAAAATCAGAAGACTTTACTGATCCCGGAGGGAACTGCTTATGTAATGACTGCAGAGTCGCACAGAGACAAGAACAGAATAAAATATGAAGTCTAAATGAAATCTAAAAAGAAATACACCACACCACACTACACTACATACAGAAATGCTGGATATAAATTCTATAGATAAGCAACACATGTGAGTGAAGATGGTAGTCCCATGCATTCAGATCTTCCTCCTGCTTTGTGCTGCTGTAGGACAGTGCCGCGGTGCAGATCCTGCTGGAGGTGTGTCTGCCGTCCTTTCAGGAGGAGGAACAGCTGGGCGTGGGTGGCGCTGAGGGCTTGCTGCAGAGTGTTCAGTCTCTGTCAAGGCTGCCTGTGAGGGAGCAGGGCAAGGCTGGAGCTCTGCAAGCACCCCAGAGGCCACAGCAGGCCAAGCCGGGAGGTCCTGTGGATCCGGGCAGGCAGCAGGCCGAGGAGGGGCTGCTCAGCGACCTCAGAGAAGTCCGGTGCCTCATTTGCTGCCTCCTGCACCAGATGTTCATTGCGGACCCCAATATTGCAAAACTGGTGCACTTCCAGGTAAAACCACAGTATAGTGCATGCAGCCAGCAAATCTCTTTTTAATATTTAGGGTTAAATATTACTGTGTTCAGTTTGTCTTGTTACATTGTTACTGTATTGTCAAAGCCTGTATTGCATCTGCTAAACAACTGAGGGAAATCCAGTGTATCCACATTGGGGTGTGTGTGTGTGTGTGTGTGTGTGTGTGTGTGTGTGTGTGTGTATATATATATATGACACTGTGGATACACTGGATTTCCCTCAGTTGTTTAGTAGCAGCAGGCTTTGACAAAAGTCAAGCTCGTAATTCTTCATACCCCTAGTAAATTCTAAATTAGTTACTTTTATTCAACCAGCAACACTGGCGTCTCCCAGACGAGAATAAGACGATGATCACTGTGGAGAAAAATATTTCTCAGCTTTTATTTACATTTGAACAAAAAGGGTCCTGTCCAACAGTATCCATACCTTTTGCAAACTGTCCCCGTCTGTGGGAAAACACCAGTGGAGATGTGCAGAAACTCAGCAGTGATGGGAAGAGCTTGATTGCTATATAAGCCAATAAAAGCTTTTCTATTGATTATTAAGAAGGTATCAGTAATGTTGGCCATGCCACTTTTTGTTCAAATGTAAATAAAAGCTGAGAAATATTGACACCTTTTGTACATTGTCTCATTATCTTTCCAATCAAGAAGAAACTTGCTGGTTGAATAAAAGTAAGTCAGAATGGGGAATGAAGAATTATGGGTTTGACTGTATAATGTTCACTATGTACATATACACACATGTATAGCTTATATATACACATCTTTGCATACACATGTTTTTATTAGTTGTAAAGTCACATGTTTTTATTCTTTATTCTATTCTTTTGCTGCTCTTATCTTAGTTCTGTCCACTTTCTGCCATAACAATGTAAATTTCCCACTGTGGGACTAATGAAGGTTTATCTTATATTATCTCTCATCTCAACCTGTGCCTGTGATAGATTACGATTTCTAAAGAGAAAAGCATGTGAATCATTGAAAGCAGTTATTGTTATGTGTTCTGTGTGCGGTGAAGTGATGTGTGTCTCCTCTCTGCAGGGTTATCCCCAGGCTCTGCTTCCTCTGACCGTCGCTGGTATTCCCTCCATGCACATCTGCCTGGACTTCATTCCTGAGCTCCTTGCGCAGCCTCAGCTGGAAAAACAGGTACACTCCCTCCCACATCATGGGCTACTGGTTAAAATGGAACATTTATTACAGACTTCATGAGTGTTCCCCCGTGAAGTCGTGGCCTCAGTCATTCACTGATTTTTTTCTTAGAGCTGAACTAGTAAATGTTTGTGGTACATTCACGGAAACTGCAGATATCCTCCACTTTTTTTCTTTCGTGGCAATATCAAATTTTTTTAAATTCATTTTAGTACTAAATTATTAGAAAAATGTCATTTACTAATTGTGTAACATAAATATTAACGTAAATTCAACTAAATCTCCATATAAAAATATAAATGTTTTGTTACTGTAGAGAGAAACACACAGAGAAAGGGACGGTGAAACACCGCTATACTCCGAGGCAGGTGGTTTGAAAGTAGCCCATCCGAGAGCATTATTTATTTCTCCTTGCTGCTGATTGGCTGCTCCCCTGTGATGTAGCTGCAGTCCAGAATTTCCCCTGTGGAGCGTCTCCAGTGTTTCTTGTGTTTTTTTTAAGCCTGTATTTTTATTCCTGTAAATTAAATGAGTTTATTACTGTATTTACCTGCTTATACCAAAGAAAAGGTGCTGCATGAATTCCAGTCCAGTCTATACAGGAGTAACATCACTATTTACATTCTAGCACTGCGGGAGACAGCAGTTCAGTGTAAACGGTATAGTACAGTCTATACAGGTTTACCCTCACATTCTCTTTAAGGGGAATGTATTACACTGAGTGTGAGCATATTTGGGGGCACCTTATAAAAATAGGCAATTTTAGGCTTTTTTTTTTTAACACATCACAAATTTGCAGTTTTTAAAAGTTTTTAACAATTGGTGGGTGCTCTTGGAACGGAACCCCCGCGAATTTCGGGGATCTGCTGTACTTTGCTATTTTATGTTGATCTCATGTTTGCGCTTTTCTTCGTAGATCTTTGCCATCCAGCTGCTGTCTCACTTGTGCACACAGTACGCTCTTCCCAAGTCGCTCAGCGTGGCGCGTCTCGCCATAAGTGTGATGGGGACTCTCCTCACGGGTGAGGCTGAAAGATGGGTCTTTAGTTTTGTACGGTTATGATGTGCTGCCCTCTATTGGTTGTCACTAAACATTACACCAGCCACCCCTTTATAATGTTAAGTGGAGTTTTTGTTTTTGTTGTCTGTACCCAGTGCTGACGCGTGCCAAGCGCTTTGTGTTCTTCATGCCCACCTTGCCATGTCTGGTGGCATTCTGCCGGGCGTTTCCTCCACTCTACGATGATGTAGCATCCTTACTGGTGCAGGTGGGCCAGGTCTGTGCTGCTGATGTTGCCACTAAGGCCAGAGACGTCGACCCCTTCATCACCAGTAAGTGTGCTCAGATCTTTAGCTTAGCTCAGGTTTTACTGAATCAGGTACAGCGGGTCTTCGGGTCACGACAGAGATCCGTTCCTACGGCAGTGATGTAACCCGAATTTTGGTGTTAGCCGAAACACGGCCTCAGTCACTTCCCGATCCTAAAACAAAAATCATGATCTAGAGCATAAAAACACAACTAAGCCACAGGAAAAAGGAAAATGACATGAATATACTGTACTATACACAGTCCCTCACTCCTTAATGCGTATTCTTCCACCGCACAAACTAGTTCACCCACGGAGTCCGTCCGTACGACACCGAAAATCTCACGTCTCAATTGTTTTATGTTTTTATGGGACTGAGCATCGTAAACTCGAAATGTCGTATGTTGAGACTGTCGGAACCCAAGGACCCCCTGTGCTTTGCTTATTTGTCTTACAGGAAATTGCTAGGTTGGAGATTTAGTGCGTTAGATTATCTGTCTCTGTAGAAAAGCATTGAAACACTTTTGTCTCGGCAGGGCTGCAGAATTTGAAGGAGAAATCGAAGGAAGCTCTAGGATCAGGTGAACTGTCCAAAACGGCTCTCCTTAAGACCTCCACCGAGGAGCTGGGTGGTGCTGACCCTGATGTCCAGCTGTGCTACTGCGTGGAGGCCACCTTCATGGACATCATTAGTACCAGTATACAGGGACTCTAAAGGGGTGGAGCAAGACTTAAAAGCATTATTTGGAAGCGAAGAGAACCTCTTGCAGTTGCTAAACGTGATTTAATAATTAATTTAAAAAGGATCACGTCTGGAAAAATAGGGACTAAGAGGATCAAATTGGATGCCGGTCAGATTCACAGAGCTGAGCTTCTTTTTTGTAAAGGTAAGGAAAAGAAAAGGTCAAATAAAATCTGTTGTTTGTTTTAGGTACTAAATGAAAAATCAGCTTCTGTTGTTTGCCACAATGTTTATGCCAACATACTACAGTCAGACTGTAAAACTCCCCTGAAAAGCGGGTTTGGAGCTTTCCTCAGAACAGTAGCTGTAGGTTGTTCTTCATGTTTGTCTCCCAGTTTCATGTCGCTGGGTGCAGTTTTCAGAGGGAGTGAATGTTATCGGTCTGTTTTTAAGACCACTTAATGAAAAAATACTTCTCTTTGGTGTGTTCTAGTTTTGTATTCCATTTTGCTTCATTTTTATTAAAATTTTGAATCTCTGAAAAAAATCGGTTGCTTATGTTGATACACATTGATTGCAGGTTAATTTTGAAAGAGAAGGGGCCTTCCTTGATTGAGTACGATGAAGCGATCGGGTGTTTTTGTGTTTATTATGGCCTCTTGTTTGTCATGAACCGGATGAATTGTATTTACACTTTTTGACCAGGTGGGGGCACTGTTGCTACACGTTAAAACACCTTTTTAAACCATGTCGGGTTTTTTCTGAGCGGCGAATAAACGTCAAAAGGCTCATGCTGATAAGTACCTTTACAGAATCCTGACAGTCTGTCTTATTATAATCTTTTCGCCGGGTTAGTGAGTGCCACCAGATTTCCTCGTCACTGGTAATGCAGGTGGTGCTACAGGCCTTGAGGTTTCTGAGATCCGGGAGAGGTTTTTCGAGTCTATTTAAGAAACTGTATTTTGCATAACCTTTAAGTGTGAGTGTGACTGTGCCCTTGGGGTGCTGTTTTTGCGGTGGGTGGAGGTGGGATGGTGGAGGCGAGGTGTGGGATCAGAGCCTGTTTCTAACAGCCTGGAGATGTTCTTGGCTGTTGTCTCTGTTGTGCCGTTTCTCGGAGCTGCTGTGAACGTTGCCCCAGGCTAGCGATGGGAGACATCACAGCTCTCCTCTGTTTTCACTGCAAGGCATTGTCGAGTTTAAATGTCTTCTTCACACAAACCGTCTCTATTTTCCTCGCTCTCCTCTCCTCCAGCTCTGGTCCTCCCTCTGTGAGAGAGGCAGGTGGGACGCTGAGAGAGGCAGAACGTGTTCTAACAGCTGTGGGTGGTTGTTGGGTCTGACTGATTCCTCTGTAGGTCACAGGCTATCGGATCGTTTGCTCATTTGACGGGATGTTGGATTCCGCTCCTGTTCCTGAGTGTCTGAGTGGGAAGCGAGTGGTTTCTGAATGATGGCGTGTCGGTGAAGCAGATTGACCTTTCGCTTGAGGAGTCCGCTCGCGTTGCCACCCCCCCCACCGCCCCCATGCTCCGTATCCAGGAGATTTGAGTCCATTTGAAGCCGGATACAGTTTATAATGGAATTCAGGCTTTGATTTGAACATTGGCAGCTGTTTAGCTTTCAACTGCTCGCAGAACAGCGATGGTCTGGGATGTTTATGCCATCAGTCCATAATGGAATGCTTTGGGACTGAAGAAATCTCATCAGAAAATAACCACCAATGCTGGCCGTAACTACTAGTTTATGTAGGATGACATTCCCCAGGCACTGTGTCCACTGGGTTGCTTGGTGAAGTTAAATGGGTTAAGTGTGTTAAATTAGTTCATTGGGTTAAATTGGTTAAATGGCTTAAATGAGTTAAACAGGGTTAAATGGATTTAAAGGTGACTAACTTTGTTTTAAACCGATGTTGAATTGAGTTTAGCTTTATCGGTATGAAGAACCGTGGTGGACTCCTAAAGCTCTTATGTATGTCGCAGAGATGTTCACAAGTCATTTTTTCCAAGTCAAGTCTCAAGTCTTTGTGTGAACGTTTAGAAGATATGCTAATTGGCCACGCCCCGTGATTACAATTGGCTGTTGCTTAGCAGGGGGTGGGGCTGCGTGTTGTGATATGCCCTCACCAACATGGAGGATTTGCCTTAAATGATCTTAAATCTAAATATTAAATATGAAAAATATATCTCTCACTCTAAATGTGAAACTCCACAGTTAGATGGGTCTCGGTGACCCGTTTCCAACGACCCCTCGAAAACCGTTATTAGCTTAAAACTGTTCACCTCGGACAAAAGTAATGGGACACCGGGGTGAGGTGAACGGGTCGTTGGAAAGAGTGCGGGATATAAATAAATAATTCCATGAAATTAACATGGTTTACGGGTTTTGACTCACGAGTCACAGCACCGAGTTCGAGTCAAGTCTCAAGTCATTGAGGGCAAGTCTAAAGTCAAGTCACAAGTCTTTGTTTGTGCAACTCGTGTCCTCATCTCTGGTGCGTCACTCTGCTAAATGCCATAAACTCAACATAAACAAAGTGTGTTCACAGGTGACTGTAAGAGGCCACTTTATGGTGCCACATTTCCAGGTGATTTGTTAAATGTGTCATAATGAATGAGAGCCAATACAAAGAGATTTATGGAATTTAGCAGATGCTTTTTAGTCAAAGCGACTTCCATTCCCTACCTACAGGGGGAAGTCTCTCCCTGGAGACACGTAGGATTAAGGAACTTGCTCAGGAACCTAGTGGCACTATGCTGAAGGTAGGATTCGAACCTATGACTTCTTGGTCCAGAGGCAAGTATCCTACCCCTAGGCCTCCACCACTGTGTGCTGTTTAAATGTTAGTAGATCAGGCCTCCTCAGGTCATGCTGTGTGACTGGGGAATAATGAGCATGTATGTTCTCGTGTGTCCACATGTGTTTCAGTTTAAGCCGAGTTTAAACACACAGTGCCAGATGTCATGATGTCACTGTGGGTTGTTTACAGACTAACAGAATCGAATTAACATATTTTGACTCTGGTCTCCATGACCTCTGGAGTATTTAAGTGTATCACGATCCAACATTCGCTCTGTTCGTTATTCATAGCATGACGTAATGTCTAACTTTGTAATGGTAAAGGGGACATTAGGCAGACGCCCTTGACCACGAAGGTTCAACCACCCCCCCCCCCCCACACACTTTCTACCATTGTGTCCTACCGTTGTGAGCAAAACACTTAACCCTCAGTGTCTCCAGGGGGACTGTCTCTGTAACTAATGACAGTAAGACTGTCCCGGTAACTAATGCCTGTAAGACTGTCCTGGTAACTAATGACTGTAAGACTTTCCCTGTAACTAATGACTGTAAGACTGTCCCTGTAACTAACGACTGTAAGACTGTCCCTGTAACTAACGACTGTAAG
>JBBPDE010216600.1:0-13958 GCA_037974605.1 Nannopetersius ansorgii
ACACACACACACACACATATATATATATATATATATATATATAGAGAGAGAGAGAGAGAGAGAGAGAGAGAGAGAGAGAGAGAGAGACACTATCTAATAATCTGTATGATATTCTTGCAGTAGTCTCATAATGAGAAAAAGTCAACAGTGCTAGTGGCTTCACACATATTAGGAAATCTGAACATCTCTCCTGTGAATTCATTTCATGCCTACCTCGCTTAGGATCTAATATAAAACACTACTGATTACATATTAAACACTTCATGGTCTTGCCTCTTTATATTTGAATGAATGACCGCCTATATAAATCTACTCAGACCCCAAGAGAGGCTGGTCCTCTCACCATACCAAGTACCAAAGTAGCCTTTATGGACAATAGGTCCTTTAGCTTAGTCACTGTCTAATGAAAATAGTTGGGATACTTCTCTTCCTTATTTCAAAAGATCCATCATCATCATCGTCATCATAAATTGACTAGACTTAAGAAATTTCATTGATGTGCCTGATTTTACATGGCTTATATTTTTTATATTCATATCACTTTTACGATTAAGAGCTTGAATCAATTACAGGCAATAAAAACCTTTTTTTGTTAATTAGTGCATACTCAGAGACCCTGTAATTATATGATAGATTACATATTTATGTCAAGCTTTACATTTAGATTTTAACTGCATGTTTTACATCTCAAAACATTTGGTGTTAATAACCTAAATGTAAGAAAAAAATCTCTCTCTAGCCATCTATGAAGACATGATTGCCTTTAGTGACCATAGCCTGCCACTCTGCTCGCAGTCGGAGAGGTTAGAGTGGAGAAATGAGGCGGAATGATGCAGGAAACTTTGTCCTCTCTTTCCTTTTAATTAGAAGCAGGACATGTAGTGGTGTGGCATAGCAGAGCCAGATTTACTTGAGGCTGAGTGAGGGGGAAAATAAAAGAAATAAAGCACGAGAGAGAGAGAAAGAGAGGGAGAGTCCATGGCTGATTAATTTGGTCCCTACAGTACTATTAAAGATACAACCTGCAGTGAATCATGTTCAATTTCACAGAGAGCAAGCTCCGGCTCAAGCCATTTCAATACTCACTGGAAAAGATGTTTCTTAATAAAACCTACATTTCTGCAGATTATAATTTTTTGGGTGCGTGTGTGTGAAAAGTGTGTTTTATGCCCTGGTAAATGTACACTTTTATGAAGGAATCACTCCACTTCCCAGTGAGAACTGTAGCAAGAGCTTAAACCAATTTGTGTGACTATTTCATATGGAAAATTAAGCCGCTCCTCTGGTGGGAACACTTTTCTGAGGCACGGGCATCGAATACATATTTTTTCCTGGAATCAAGACTGTACAGTCCCTGTTGTACGCTTGGAGCATCTTTAAAATAAATGTACCTCAGCGCTGTTCATTTTTCACTGATTAAGGAGATGCTAGTGGGAACAGGGTGCTATAGGCTATGTTTGCATTGTGTACTATACAGAGTGCTAACATGGTAGCTTTGTATATTTCATCACACATCAAAACATGAGTAAATACCAAAACATGATTTAAAAAACATATTTCAACAAAAAATCATTTAGTTTTCTTGTTATCAATGCTATGATTCTAGTAATATGTTCTCTCTCAAAATTGCACGTTAACATTTTTGTGCCGATTGTAGATTAAAGGTGGACATACAAACATATTGTGTTTTAACAGGAGCTCATAACATACATTTTAACACATATATACCTTGTATGTGACTCCTTCAGTAAAGAGCTCCAGCAAAGTGAGTCTCACTCTCAGTCAGTGACTATCTAGAATCTGTCTAGTATCTAGAACGTCTTGTTAGTATCTGATTGGCTACTTTCAAGAATTTACACCAATTATTTCCAACCAAAGAGAAGAGTATCTCTGCAATGTAAAGAATAATTTATTGAATTTTAAATTTGTCAGAAAATCACTACGTCAGAAAATCAAATTGCTTTCAAATGTGTTGCCAAAATATGTTTTATGATAGTTTAAAAATAGGTTTTGTCTAAAATGTATTTTTCAGAGTCACATGCAAGCCACTATATGGCAATGTAGTACCCCAAAAAATGACTCATTATTCATATTATATGTAAAAACCTGTGGCCCCTGGTCCCTATCATCACCTATTACAGGTTTGCATGCTACTATTACTAAGGGATTAAATATAGATATCACAGTGTAAATGACCAGTTCAGCTGACAGCTTTCCTCAGTGACAGCTGCATTTACAATGATGCATGTGGAGGAAACAAAATCCATTAAATCTAGCCATCATGCTCAGCATTGACGCAGGGATGCGATGCAGCTCCACTGTGAAATGGAATGGAAATGGAGTGGGATCTCACTGAACGAGAGTGAAGAAGAATGTGATTCTTCAATCAGACAAGACTGTGAAAATGCCTGGCTGCCAGCACTACACACCAATATATTTAGAGTCATGCCTGGACTGCTGTTTGAATTGTTAGAAGGAAATAGCTCCCTTCCACTCAAACAACCTGTCTCTTTCTCTGAAAGTGGAAGACCTTGTGCTAGCTGGAGTACAATAACTGGAGCAGTGGTCTGTATGTAGGTGACTACCACATATGCCCTTCATGTTTATGGAATCCTCCTGAAAAATCATTTGTTTTCTACAGTTACTCAGTTAATATTTCAGAATAATACAAATTAAGTAGCGATAGCTCTTTATGCATGGCTTGTGCTTTAGCTGTATTAGAAAACAGTTGCTAAGCTAGCTATGGCCCAGCTTCTCAGAAGCATAAAGTTAATATAATCTTAACAGGTAGAGAGAGTGCTGATGCTTGCTCTACCATTTAGGTATCATCATTGTATTAAGAGGCTTTCAGGAGACCCAGTACTCATCAGTTATAAAAGCCTTAGCGAACTGATGATAATGCTAACTAAAAGCAACATGCCATTAGGCCACAAGGGAGAAGCTTTATTTGGAAAAATTTTTTAATCAGCAGGATTAATGCCATTATTGATGTTGATAAACATTAGCAATGTAGGCTTATAAAAACACTATTATGAATGACTAGCTCTAAAAATAGCATCACAAACATGCCAAATGTTAAATAAAAGCTAATAGGTTTTAGGCTAATAAGGCCATTTCGATTACAATCACTGTATTTTAGTGATTGTATTTCATTACTGTACTCAAGATTTGAATTTTAATTAAATTTGAATAATTGCCCTTTTAATCATAATACATCATTGTTACCGCCTACATTTTCATTTAGACTTAATTAAAAATCATCTCATGTTTTTCTTTCAATGTTTACAGTTTTTTTTTTTAACCTAAATTTATATCAATGTAAAATTAAAGTGCATTTATACGGATTTGGTCACATTACCGAAAGGGATCTGTTGAGAGCGTTGAATGTAAATTAATATTTTGCAACTGTTTAAAACTGCCGTGCTGAACCTTCCCCCTCGGGTCTAAGGGTCAGTTTACAAGTTATGGCTTTTACACTTTCAACTTTCAATATTTTTCTAAAGAGATGCCGCTCACTTAAGGTTAAAGGGATAATTTAAGACCCATATTTAAATGGTTTTGCAAGTGGCCACATTACAAAAATGTGGCCTAGTGTCATAGACGCAGTAACTTACTTCAGTGCTGTCTGAATCTGCTGTGTCAGTCATGAACTGCATTCTACTGCGTTAGTAAAGTATCTGGTGGCTTTTAGAATCCATAAAACAAAGTGTGCAGATGACATTTGGTTATATGAATCCTGTACAAATCACCATGTCCATAAATATTCTATCATGTCCTGTGGAAAAGGGATTATTAAGGTTTAGTTTACTATGGAGTAATGCTCATAAGTATTTATATGTTCTCCCTGTCACTCGATTCAAACTCTGTAAAATGTAAAATGATAGAAAGGCATTGTTTAATGATCATTTAAAAGTGGTTTTGGCTTAAAATGTCATTTTAAACATCCATGCAATGTGGAGAGCCACACGCAAGGCAGTGTAAGGCAAGATAGTACCCAGTAAAACTATTAGTGCTAACAATTTAGCAACAATTTGGAAAATGCTACATTTGCATTGTAGATCTTGTGACCCCTGGTCTCTATCACCATGTAAAGTAAAATGGCTCCTTATAGTCACTAGTGAACACACCACACTGTGAACAATGTGTAATAGTTCACACTGTGCATTTTACCCATTCACCAAGTTAAGCAGTGTGCACCAATGAGGCTCACCTGGGGAGCAGTGTGTGGGGACGGTACCTTGCTCAAGGGTGCCTAGTGGTGATATTAGCAATAGCAGTTTGAACCCATAACTTTTTGATTGCAGGGGTAATGCCATAATCACTAGACTACCAGCTGCCCCAACAACTGTTTTCACCCAAACAGCGACTTGAACCCTAGATCCTGAAATTAAAAGTCTACCAACAATTGGCTATAAATTCAATAATAACCAAATTCTTGCCAAAAGGTATTCACATAAACGATGTTATGATTAACTGAAATGTTTAGTCCTGTTTCACATGTGAGAATAAAATTGTGTATAGTGTAATTTTGCCAAGCTAGATCATAAACAATGCAGATGTCCTTTTATGAAAATACATTACTCCACCTCCTTATGTAAAACTAATTCCGAACGAATGGTGCTTCAGAAATCATTAACAGACCTTATATAAGAGAACAGGGCCTCAGACTGTAGCCTAATGTTGTAAACACTTTCGTTTGTATGAGTGTCAGTTCTCTGAGTCTTCCGAACAGCATGAAGTCTGTCAGATTCCCTGCATTTACATAAAGAACCAATCCTGTCTATCATCAAGCCATGACTGCAGCTGTTGCCAGCTACCCCCCTCGCCACCCTCCCGTCAAGAAAAACACCTCATTGGCCCATCTCATCATCATTCATATATTCCCCTTTTCTGACTGCATTATGCTGGCAGAATGATGCCGTCCATCAGGGCCGATTCGGCGTGACGGCGAACATACTGAACAATTCATTAGAGTGGGGCTGGAACCTCAGTCAGAAAAACGGCGCTCCTGAGTTAAGCATCTCCGTTTCATACACAATTACCCCCTCCCTTTGTCTTCCCTCTGACACCTCATGTTAACCGTCCGTAAGCGAGGAATCACAGGAGTTGGACCGCTCATCTGCAATACAAAGTCTCATCGCCTCCTGAGGCGGCGTGAGAGAAAAAGAGGAAGAGAGATTGGACCGGATTGGCGGCGCCATTGTGGCCACTGTGCAATCTTGTAATTGGCTCCAATTTGTCACAAGGCACACAAAATGGATATGGCTGAGCGTCTTTATCTGCAGGAAATGCGCCTGACCTATTGGATCACTCAGCTCTTACTATAGCCCATAAATACCTAGCAGGGCACAGCCTTTTACCAAATGATGTTTTAGCTTCAATTTACGAGTTGTAACCTTGCAAGAAGCACAAGGCAGCTTCGCTTAGGATTAGAGCAACATTTGAAAGAGAGAAGCAGGAAAGGAAAGGAGGAGGAAGAGAAACAGATTCACATAAGTATTAATGAGTGCTGGAAAAGTCGGCATCGTGTCAGCCCTCATAATAGTAGACTGTGGAGCAACTTTAAGTGGAAGCATATGCTTTGTGTGCCTCAGCCAGAACCATTTTTACAGTATGCTGCAGCCCACAGAAATGCAATAATTTGCAGACCATTAGCAAATTATCCAATAATACGTTTTATGTTTTAATCTTTTACAGTCTGATAATTTTGAAAGGATTGTCACACTAGAGTTCTTTTTTCAAGTGAGAGTTTTATTGTACTGTTTTAACCCGAAGCTTCAACACATACCACTCACTCCCCAGACCATACAATCCCTATACATAAACTATCCTGCAAACTCAGCCTGTTCTGAATTCAGTATTGAGCCCTCTTACTAGCTTAACTTCAGTGTTGGCTGCCTTTTGGGTACAGATTAGCCTATACACTTTAAACGGTCTTTAAACTTTACATTTATGGCATTTGGTAGGTGCCCTTATCCAGAGAGACAGAGTCATTAGTTACAGGTACGGTCCCGCTGGAGCAACTGAGGGTTACGTGTCTTACTCATGGACACAATGGTAAAAACTTGCACATTTGTGATTAACATGTTCACAGACAAGGGTTTTATCCACTAGGCTACTACCAGCTAGGCACCTTTCTGACTGTGCATCTTTCTTTTTACTTTGCTCTTGAGTCGTAATTTACACACTATGCCAGTTTTGCGACACAGAAACACTACACTTAATACACTATTTTTAAGAATAATTGTATTGCTTTTTCTTTTCCATTGCACATTCCAGGAGCGAGCTAGGTTACACATTTCACTGCATAACCTGTGACAAGTAAATAGGCTTGAATTTTGATTACTGAATATTTGTAGAAACTAAGCAGCAAAACAGCTTGTTTTGAATGCATTTTTGTGATGTCACAAAAGCAAACATTTTACAAAGCCATTTATGGGGGCTTATTTTTATGTAAACCACAACAAACAGTCATGCACTTTTTATATATATATATATATCTGAGCTGAGCTTTAGTTTGTCGAAGTCCATTTTATTAGCGTGCTGTGTGCTTTGCTCCATGTTTGTTTTCCCGCTTTTTGTCTGCCAGCATACATATGCGTGGCATCACCGACTACTTCTCTGTCAGACATTTCACAGTTTTTTGGTCCAGTCTCTATTTCCCAAAATGCTGACCCATTTTTTAAATGATCAATGCTCAGCCCCTGATCAGCCTGTCACAGAGTTTATACCAGCGCACAGCTATGGATATTAACGGATGCTGATGTTGCTGAAATTCAGCAAGAGCAGACGTGTTGCTAAATATTGATACAATTTAAATACTTTTGTGTACAATCCAATAAACCTTCAGTGTACATTTCTAAAAATGTCTTTTGGTATGATGTACAGCATAATGTTACACTTGATACTGGCATAAAGGCCCAAATTAAAATACATTTAAAGAGTAAACAAAAAATCCACCGTGATTTTGGAAAAGAGGCTGTTACATGGCAGTTTTGGCTCTGTAATGTTCAGTGTTAGTATAGTAAATCTACTGCAAAATTTAACTCATGTAGAACGGTATGTCTATCATGATAGCCCGAAAACAGGTGGAGCCAGGGCTTCTGTTTACGGCCTTTTTGTTCCAAAACTCTGTATCATATTTGTTCACTATCTTCAGGTTCACTGAGGTCACTTACGTGAGCAAAGAGCCAATCAGTCTAATCTTTAAGTACTGTGTGGGGTAATACACTCTCAGAAGCTTATAAAGAAGAGCTGGTTTGTGTTACACAAGCCTCAAGCCTCAAACTGCTCTGTTTCTCCTACGTTCCTCTCCATCACAGAGAAAGGAGTGATTTTATTCTGAATCAGAAAGAAACTGCCGGCCAGATGTATGCAGGTAAGATGGTGTCTCGCAAAATGTGTCTTGTTGTAGCTGCAGTATGTGCTCACAATCTGTCTGCAACTAATGTTCACTTTACTAAGACTGTTGGTAATCACCCAAGTTGCCTTTAGGGTGATCTACTAACTGTTGCAGTGGAATGGAGAAGCTGGAATAAAAGAGAATCTGAAAGTGCTATTTTTATGATTAAAGATTAGTGTATCTTTATGATTCGAGTTCTGTTGCACATACACATTATGTCTGGGTGTAATTAGGAGTGTTTTTTCCTTTATGGCCTCTGTGGGACCACCATACCAAAAGCATGAATAATAAAATCTGTTAAACCTGCTGTAGGATCCAAACATATCATGCCAATTTATAAATCATATTTTAAGCACCTGGTGGCCGTTTCCCTGGTCTCTGGGAGTGCTGCCCTGAGGATTCCCCCAATTCTCTGTCACACTCACCTTCTGTTAGATTGCTTTAAAGTCATCAGCAGCATGTTGTTTTTGAAAAAAAATTTTTCCACATTTTCTCCTGTCGAAAGCTCCCAGAGTCATTTGTTAGTTTATGACTAACAAATAACTGACATCTGTTAATACAACTGAGATGCTAATTTTAAATACATTTGGTTGTGGGAAAATGAAATGTTAAGCCAATGTAGTTCAAGTTCATTTTCCCTTTTCATTTTCATTTTTATAGATTCACATTATTATATTATATTATATTATATTATATTATAAAGTGCTAAACGTTTCAAACATTTATTGAACCCTGTGCTGTGTTTTGAACTGGCATGTTTAGCTCTAGGTTGCCATGCTTGATGCCATGTTTACCTCATTGACCTTGGCTCGTAACCCCCACTCACATAGGTTTAGTGGGTTTAGGTAACATTTAAGTAGCTTTTGTGTGTGTCCTTAGAATCGAAGAAGCTACATATAAATTGAAACAATAACAGTTATGACATATTGCATGTTCATTTCATCAAACAGCCTTTGGTTGACCACAGGCGAAAAAGCAGCAGGGGTGCCATGAAAGAGATGAACTTAATATCACAGACAATATGAATAGGGCAAGGAAGCCATTATGAGACAGGGCCACTGCGTTAAAGTGATGAAAAATGTCCCCCAGTTGGCAGAACCCCGCAATGCCACTAGGTGTAATTCAGTTCTGGCTCAAAAAACAGAATTCTGAAAACAATAACACAGAACATCAGCACTATATGATTCACTAGGTGACCCAGGTGAGGAGTTCTGATGGTTGAAATGCTTTTGATCTGTTCAAACAGTGTTATTTTGTTAGTAAATATTTTTCAGGATGTCACCGAGGCTTGTTCCTCCGCCTAGAGGCGATGACTTCTACCACCGTTAAACAAGTCTCCAGACAGAATGACTCTGAGACACTACAGCTAATTTATGCCTGTGAGCGAAGTCAGTGGAGAAAATCTGCCAAAACTTCGTAGCTCATCAAATGCACTTCCAATATCTGAACTCGTTTTTTGCATCATCCTCCCACATATAGCAAGACAGAGCAATGCATTTTGTGTTTAGCTTCTTATGCAACACTTATGCTTTGCGTGGAAGAATTTGCACCTTCAACCTGGCTCAAAGGCTTAGTATTTGTGCACCTATAAGCCACACATTATAAGCCTAAACACACAATCTCATGTTCACTGAATTCATATTAACTGAATATCTGAACTACTTGTAGCCTGAACTCCTTTTTAAAAAAATAGAGCTTTGATGTTCATAAACAAGGTTTGCTATGCCATGCAACACCATCCCACCACCATTCCTTCTCTGGAATTATGCATATGAGAGCCACTACTGGTGTGAGTTGGGGGGGGGAGGGCCTGTTTTAAAGACGATAAGGCACATTTATTGAGCCATTTCTGAGTGAAATGTTCTGCATTAAACCTTAAGTTGACAAGGGATTTGTGTTTGTGAGATAGAACTTGAAGACACATCTATATTTCAGAGCAAACAGCCCAGCTGGCTCGCATTTATTGAGGTGACACTGGTAAAACCATAAGGCTGTGTCTCTTCTCCACAAGTGGACATCCCATACACGCCCATCCCCACCCCCATCCCCAAGGATTCCCCCTCGGCTAATGCGTTCACCTTGTCCAAACATGGCTGCGTGTCACTGCCGTGATATCTGATGCGGTCTGGCGTGTCTGTGCATATTTCTTCGGTGTGGGAGAAGTCAGGAAGGGGATGAGAGGGTTAGTTCTAAATTATTTGAATGGGCTTTGTTCTAGTATGAGGCCCATGTTGGCCCCATGCTGGCCCTGCGATGGTCCCCCATGGTCATGGCTGCCTTCTCCGACCCTAAGCTGCTTCCTCTAGACCTTCTGCTCCTCCACGAGTCTGGAAGCCATGATAGATGTGATGTCACCACCTGCCAGGAGCTTGAGAGGTATATTACACTCAAGCAGCATCGGGATTTCCTCCTCTGAACAAGCCCTCCCAGAAAACACGCACACGTCAACACACACATGCGACTCTACACACACATTTTTCCACACTCCTTCAACCTTGTCAGGTCTGGCTCAGATCAAAGGCTGTCAACCCCTCAGCTGACGCGTTCCATTCTGATTGCACTGTTTTGTCCTTTGTGGACTTATTTTTCTTTGCTTGTTTTATGAGGAAAAAAACACAACCTCCCCAAATTCCTTGGCGTAAAGCACACTTTAAGAGCGCACAAAGTGCCCTATAATTCTAAGCGGCCTTCATTGTCCGGTGGGCGAGTCTGGAGCACTGAGGCCTACGGTAAGCCAATATCTGGCTCCGTAAGGGTTTACTGGCAATAGTCAGCGCTCATAAAGATGTATCTGTGTGATAAAGGAATGCGAAGCGAGTCCTTGTGAGATGAACACGGACATGTGGAAAAGCCATTGGAACATGTGGTGCTTACTGTCCATGCTGGTTCCCACAAGGCTTCCTGATACATCATACTAATCAAACTGACATTTCTCTCTCATTCCTGAATCTCTATGGAAAAAACAGGTTTGTCAGTAGAGGAAATACTTTCACAAAAGCTTGTAAGAGAAAGAGAAAATACTATAATACACAAATAAAACTCAAAGCCAAATGTTTTTTTAGGTCTAGGAAAAATATCTTTAAAAGGTCTATATCATAGATGAACAAAGTGTTCTCTTTTTAAGCAGATTTTGAATTGTTTAACGCAGAAGTCATTAAGATGTATCAGTCTTGAAGAGCTAAAAATAAGATAAGATAAAATAAGATAAAATCTTCTTACTGACTTTTTCTTTTCTGTTTTCCTCCCAGTTTTCTGCCTAATTTGGTTGTCTCCAATTCCATAAGCCCCAAAATACATGATACCAATAACACTCTGAGGGTTAAGTCATTTATCCATATCAGGTGAAGCCTGATGTTTTAAAAAATGCCACTAATGCAATGCCTCTGGACACCATAACGCGCAAGGAAGAGAACACTGACTGTCAATTCTGTTACATGAGCTAATGCCTGTGCTAGCTAGCATTGCAATGGGGGACAGGGGGCCATCCTACCCACTCGGAGAGAGTGAAGCCATTTGTGCCCTCTTGGAGACCTGGCTAAATATAAAAATGTTTTCAGTTTCCAAACTAAGTTGTTTTTGTATCGTTTTCAATTAATTATGGGTTTACATGATACATAAAGTGTCACATTCTGTTTTTAGTAACATCTTACACAGCATCGCATTTTTTTGGAAATGGTGTTGTCTTTTCAACAGAATAGCAGAGGCCATCTGAAGCATTTGTTGAAAACTGTTTGCTTTCTTTATCTTTCTCTCAGTTGATCTTTTTCAGATCTCCTTGACTTTGACTGATGCATTAATGGCAGAGTCCTGTTCAGCCATGCAGTAGTATCATTCAGCACACAGCCCATTTTATTAGATACTAGGCTGTGTATTCTCAAAGTCTGAGAGTGTTTCTGCTCTTTGCTCTTACTGAAGCCCACTGGCCTTTTTGTGGTCAGCATGAGGGATCCGTCTGGCTCTCAGGAGAGGCCTTGGAATTCACAAAATGTCTTAAACACTGCTGATCTAGGATCAGCTTTCCTCCCTTTGTAGACCTTTGGCATTATGTGGTAAAATATGAAACTGATCCAATAACAACACTCTCACACTGACGCTCTGGCGCCTCAAGTCTTAATCACAACACACTGACCCAAGCACAGGCCATGAATGAAAGAGCAATGCTCTATAATACGCGTCCTCCTCCTTTTTTGATGATTTGTCCAGTTTTCTTCTCAATTGAGTTGTGCCCAGTTCTACTCGCTAGCTAGAACTTCCCAAATCAAATAATACCACCAACACTGGGGATGAAATTTAGCGCTCCACACCATGTAAAGCTCCATCACATCTTTTTAAACAAACACCTATACAATGTCGCTGGATGACTCAACATGTTTGGAGGAGAGTGTTAATTCTGCGCTAAGTGATGAGGGAGGCTCATCTCACCCACCCAGAGGTGCACAAGTCTTGAACTTCTAGCAATGGATGGCTGTGGCAGTTAAAAATGGTTGTGGCAGCATTTAGCCATTTATGATGAATGGACCAATAGCAACACTTCAAAATTGCTTGCAATAGAATCTCATCAGATTTCCATGTATCCAAGTTCAGAGCATTTCATTCCTTTTCCTGTAATGTTCAGAGCTATGACAGTGACAGTATGTTGCCAGAAACAATGTACAGTGACCATGCTCACAGAAACAATTTACAATCATAAGAATCCACAGGTGATGGACAAATTCTCCCCTTGATGACGAAGGACAGCTGTTACTTATTATACAGAAAAGCTCTGGTCTCAGTTGCACTCCCCTCAAAAAATTAAATACAGCCACTTTCTCCTTTTTATTGTCAAGACATACAATACATAATCAATACCAGCTCATTAAATTAAAGTGTTTGCTCTTGTTGATTGATAGAGGAAATCATGTCTTAACACTTGGGCTGTTGGTGCAATAAACATTAGAAAAACCCTTAACTTCTTCTGCACAGCATGGAAGAAAAAAACCCCTGTTTTTTCACTTTCCTTCTGCAAAAGTCCAAACATGTGACATTAAGAGAGGGTGAAATATTTTTTTCATTATGAAAAGGAAAGCCAAGGCCATTCAAAAGTCCATTGCTTTCAAAGCCTCCAAATAAACACATTAGACTTCAAAGAGCAGGGAAGGAGTCGGATAAAAAGCAACAGCGACACGCTGAAATGGAAACCAAAACCTTGGCTTCTCGTCTTCCTTGGAAAAGCACACTGGTGTTAAAATGCAGGCACTAAAAAAACTCAGCCCTGATGCCCCTGCCAGTGGTTGAAAGGTGTGGAAGACTGCTGTGTCATCAGGACACGCTGAATGAAGAAACCTGGCCCAGAGTTGAACTTTCTTTGATAGTTTGGGTCTCAGTTGACCTTGACTGGATGATAAGAGATGTCTGTGTCCACCAACATTATATCCATCTACAGTAGCCTCTCTCAGAACCTTTTAACTCTCTATTTGTTACAAAAAAAGGCTTGGAATTTGATATAAATGTTTACAGCTTTCAGGAAAACTATAACCATCCTTTCCTTGTTTGACATGAAGAAAACCTAGAAGGCATCAGTTTTACAAAGACAAAACAAGTCTCACTCCACCTTTAGTGCCACCAATAACTGTGTAGTTCCGTTTTAAGTCTTTCCAGCATGCCATGCATATGGAAATAATGACATTTAGTAATGCCTGACTACAATCTACTATCCATAAAAATATTTACAAATAATTTCAGGAATAATTCTGGACTGATATAGACTGGCAGAGCTTGAAATCTCTCTTTTATAAATAAAATCAGTTTGGATTTTATGGGTTTATTTAAAACAGAATATAACAGGTTCCATACGGCAACAGTATGAGCCAATTTCCTTCGGTATTCTTAAACATTCATGCATTTTCTAAAGTGATGCTCATTTCAAGATGGGGAATACTGCTTTATCCTATAGCAATGTATCAGGTAATTTCCACTGTATGCATTGTAGGTGACAGTTGATTATTGTATGCTGTTGCCATTTGGCAACCCCACCAAAAAAATTGTATTCTATTTCTTTCAATGAAGCCATTTTCAAAACCATTACTTTTAATGTGTATTTCATGATTCATAAAGAGTTAACAGTAACTCACACACTACACACGTGATGTGTTTACAGTTGGATTACAGTAGTGCAGCCCACGTGAATTTGCATTAATCTTAACTTTCACACATAAACATATAAATTTGGACACATTTGTGCAAGGTATACTTGATTAATAACTGAAGTTAACACATATGTGTAATTACATATGCTGCATTGCTATAATTGACCTGTCACACATCACTTTGTTCATGTTTGTTCAACTCCACAGTTAATTCTGACATTATAAAACTATGATGCAAAAATATTACACTTTAATTGGAAAACTGAAACTGCACTTAATTATTTAACAATTACATTTGAATTTATAGTAAAACAACAGTAATTTATACTAGAAATAAAGAGTTGATGTATCTAAATGTATTACTGTGTGTGTGTGTGTGTGTGTGTGTGTGTGTGTGTGTGTGTGTGTGTGTGTGTGTGTGTGTGTGTGTG
>JBBPDE010216641.1:2708-13952 GCA_037974605.1 Nannopetersius ansorgii
TATTACAGATGTAGCTGATGTTGGAACTTCAGTGGTAGAGGGCATTTCTGCAGTGGTTGTTTGTTGAACTGTGGTCTCAGTCACTGTTGATGTTTCTGGTGTTACTGTTGTTGAGGGCTCAATTGTAGATGGCAGTGAACTTGTCAGGATTTCAGTTGTGGTTATTAGATTTGTAGTTGAAGCCGGTAGTTCAGTTGTGCTCTCCAGAATCTCTGCAGTGGTTGTTTGCTGCACTGTTGTCTCTGTCATTGTGGATGTTTCTAGTGTTATTGTTGTTGGGGGTTCAGTTGTTGATGATACTGGACTTGTGGAGAATTCAGTTGTGGTTATTAGAGGCACAGTTGATGCTGGAACTTCAGTGGTGTTCTCCAGTACTTCTGCAGTGGTTTTTTGCTGAACTGTGGTTTCGACTGCTGTTGATGTTTCTGGCGTAATTGTTGTTAAGTGTTCAGTTGTAGAATGTTCTGGGCTTGTGAGGAATTCGCTTGTGGTAATTAGATTCACAGTTGAGGTTGGAACTTCTGTGGGGCTCTCATTGACTTCTCCTGTGGTTGTTTGCTGAATTGTGCTCTGGATTGCTGTTGGTGTTTCTGAGGTTAATGTTGTTAAGGGTTCAACTGTAGATTGTTCTGGACTAGTGAATAATTCAGTGGTGGTTATTAGATGCATAGTTGATGCTGGAACTTCAGTGGTGCTCTCCTGCAGGTCTGCAGTGGTTGTTTGTTGAACTGTGGTCTTGAATGCTGATGATGTTTCTGGAGTTGTTGTTGGCACTGAACTTGTCAGGATTTCAGTTGTGGTTATTAGATTTGTAGCTGAAGCTGGTAGTTCAGTTGTGCTCTCCAGAATCTCTGCAGTGGTTGTTTGCTGAACTGTGGTCTCAGCTGCTGTTGATGTTTCTGGTACTATTGTTGTTGGTGGTTCAGCTGTAGATGGTGATGAACTTGTGAGTAATTCAGTTGATGTTGGAACCTCAGCTGTGCTTTCCATGGATTCTGCAGTGGTTACTTGATTTACTGTAGTCTCATATGAAGTTGAAGCAGACATGGTGATTATTACAGATGTAGCTGATGTTGGAACTTCAGTGGTAGAGAGCATTTCTGCAGTGGTTATTTGTTGAACTGTGGTCTCAATTACTGTTTCTGGTGTCACTGTTGTTGGGGGTTCAGTTGTGGATGACACTGGACTTGTCAGGATTTCAGTTGTGGTTATTAGATTTGTAGTTGAAGCCGGTAGTTCAGTTGTGCTCTCTAGCATCTCTGCTGTGGTTGTTTGCTGCATGGTAGTCATTGTTGATGTTTCTGGTGCTACTGTTGTTGGGGGTTCAGTTGTAGAATGTACTGGGTTTGTGGGTAATTCAGTGGTTGTTTTTAGATTCACAGTTGAGATTGGAAATTCTGTGGTGGTCTCATTGACTTCTCCCATGGTTGTTTGCTGAATTGTGGTCTGGATTGCTGTTGGTGTTTCTGGTGCTGTTGTTGGGGGTTCAGTTGTGGATGATATTGGACTTGTGAAGAATTCACTTGTGGTTAATAGATGCACAGTTGTTGCTGGGACGTCTGTGGTGCTCTCCAGTACTTCTGCAGTGGTTGTTTGCTGAACTGTGGGTTCGACTGCTATTGATGTTTCTGGTGCTGTTGTTTTTGGTGGTTCAGCTGTAGAAGGTAATGAACTTGTGAGTAATTCATTGGTGGTTATTAGATGCACAATTGATGTTGGAACTTCAGTGGTGGTCTCCTTTACTTCTGCAGTGGTTGTTTCCTGAAATGTGGTCTTGATTGTTGATGTTTTTTCTGTTAACGTTCTAAGGAGTTCAGTTGTAATTGGCCCAGGACTTGTTAGGAATTCACTTGTTGTTATTAGATCTGTAGTTGATGTTGGAACTTCAGTGGAATTCTCTACTTGTGCAGCAGTGACTGTTTCCTTCACTGTAACTTCTATTGTTGTTGTTGCTGATGTTCTTTGGAATTCAGTAGGTAGTACAGTTTCTTCTGCTGTAGTCTCATAGAAATTTGGAGATGTTGATTTTGTTGTAAGGATTTCTGGTGTGATGACAGGAGTCGTAAGAATTTCATCTGAATGTCCATGAGTTGATACTGATTGTTTCTCAGTTGTTGTTTGGACATTATCTAACACGGCTGTTAATTGTCCTGTAGTTAGTTGCATGTCAGTTGAGCTTATCACTGAATTTTCTGTACTTACTTTATCTTCTGTAGTCTCAAAAGCATTTGTAGGTGTGGAGGTTGCTGAGGTCGGGGTTGTAGTTATCACACGTGTTGTGACTAGTTCCTCTGAATTTGTTCCAGAAGTTGAAATTAGTTGATCAATTGTCACTTGCCTATCAACTGAGCTTGTTGTTACTTGTTTTGTAGATGGTGAATGATCTTCACTGGTAAGTACAGTAGAAGCTGGTTCTAAAGTTAACAGGAATTCAGTTTCATTTGTTGATAGTAAAGTTGATAGCTGTTTAAAAGTTGTAGGATCAGCCGGTGAATTGGTTTTGAGGAGATTTGATAATTGCTCTGGATTTGATGGCATGTCAGTGGTGCTTATCTGTGAATTTCCTGTGGTTGCCTTATCTTGTGTTGTCTCAGTTGGATTTGTAGGTGTGAAAAGTGATGTTGAGGTTTCAGCTGTATTTGTCAAAGGGCCTGTAAGTAGACCAGCTTGAACAGTTCCATGAGTTGAAACTGCTTGTTGTTCATTTGTTACTGGCTCATGAACTGAGCTTGTTGGTACTTGGTCTGTAGTTAATGGTGGGCCCTCGCTTGTATTTATCATTAAATTTGTAGAGTTTTTTCCCTCCAAGATAGTCTCAATTATTTCAGTTGTTTTTAAGGTTGTAAACTGCTCAGCTTCAACTGAGATGTCATGCATAATTGCTGTTATGTGTTTTGCAGCTGATGGTGTAATTTCAGCAGTGCTTATTTCTGATTCATTCAATTTGTCTGTGGTTTCAGTTGATGTTACTGGAGCATCTGTTGCACTTTTCAATGGTATCATAGATGTCGACTGCTGCTCAGTTGTTATGGGCACATCTTTTGAAGTGCTTATATGTGAAAATGGTGTTGATTGTTCTGTAGTTGATGTTGGAATTTCATTGGTGTTTTCCCCTAATTCACCAGTAGTTGTTTCCTGCACAACTACTTTCCCTACTGTTGCTGGTGATTCAACTGTACTTGTTAAGGAACTGGTGTCTGAAGCTGTATCATTCACTGCTGTTCCATTAACTGTTGTGCTTGTCATATTTGACTGGTTGGTTTCCAGAGAAGTTGGACTTGCTGTGTCTGTAGTGCTGTCGGTTGACTGTACATTTGACATCGGCACTGTGAAACATTTAAGTCACTCATAATTGTGAAGTAACAATTGTTTGTAGCTTCTATGGTTATGTTAAACATTTTTTTTAATGTTAGCACCAATAAAATGTTTATTGTTTTGAATATGTTGATTGACTTTACCTGTAAAGCATACCAAAACTACAAACCACGTTTTTCTCATTTTGTTTTTGGTTTGATACCTATGAATGGGGAAAAAGACAGTTAGTGGAACATTGTAGGAATTCAGACTGAAACCCAGTTGCTTAAGTGTATATTGATGAAAACTGTATGAAAAACTCCTAAATTGCAGCCAAACAGTATTGAATGGCTTTTACATAAATATTTGCATCATATTCAAAAAGATTGTTGGACATTTGGATAAATCAACAAGCGGTAACCTAACAAAAGCAGAAAAAGTTATGTTGAGGCATTCCTACACCATGGCGATTTTGTTTACAGTCCTAGGTCACTTTTCATTAGAAAGGGTCACTTTCCTCACTGAGGTGAGATTTCAGTCATGTTAAGGGCATACTCAAAAAAGATAAATGATAATGACTTATCCATAAAACAGCAACTACACATATGAGTAAATATGTTTTATACCTAGCAGAGACAGTTCATGTGGGAATTGCAATTAAATTAATGTAGCCATGAGATAATAATACTCTTGTGACTTGTTTCATTTTATGTTCACGTGATAAATACACTGTTATGTATTAAATGGTGATGTGTGTATTAACCATCTTTATAATGGAGCAATATCAGAATAAATTGTAATAAGAAAAAATAGAATTTAATGTTTTCAGGTCATTGCACAGATTTAGTTGAATTCATCCATGACACTCTGGATATAACTCCAATAAATGACAAAATAAATCAGGCACTGAAGAACAGCTACTATAGTGAGCATCAATTAGAAAAGATCTATTATAAATATTTGTAAAACTAGCTTTTAAAAAAAGAAAAAATGTGAGCTCCCTTCTTGATTAATAAATCTAACCAAAAGCAAATTAGAATAGTTTTGGCTCCCCCTGCTGTTTCATTCATACTATGAATCAGGAGACAGGTACACTGTCTAGAGTGGCGTACGGCAGTGGTCCCCAACCTTTATTTCGTCACGGACCGGTTTAATATCAGAAACTATTTTCACGGCCCGGCCTTTAAAGAGTTGCAGATAAATATACGTATACGTATTTATACAAATCAATGATAGGCATAAAAATTGGGATACTCTAAAAATATAATAATAGGGCATCTTTAAAATATAGTAATAAACGTAAATCCAATGTGCACTCGCAGCTTTATTAAAAAGAGTGAGTCAGACTAAGGATCCCGGTCATTTTTCAAAATAAAACATCGTTTAGACTCTGATAGTAAATAAAACGGAAATACTGTTAGTTTTTTTTCTTCTTCTGTGCAGGCCGCGGCGGCCCGGGGGTTGGGGACCACTGACGTACGGTTTAATCGTGTTTCAGAGACAGGCAAAGGCAGCGTTTGAAGTCGTGCCCGAGGCATTTTTGCGAATGACATGCTGTACGTAATTGCATGCTGCCAAGGCCCACTGTTAGCTTTCAGCCCTATTTTGGTGGCCTTCTTGGAATTTACTAACTTTAAAACCTCACAATTCCATCACTCAAAGTTATTATTGTTTGCGGTTGGACTCATTTCAAGTTTAAGACTCTGAAGTTTAATGAACCAGAGAAGTAAGATATGTTTCAAATATCACAAGATGGAATACCAGATTTTAGATTATGCTTGTGTCAAACATCTTTGAATTCAGCCGTGTTTTATCATCCCTCACAATGGAATTTTTCTTCTGACACTGAAAACCCACAACCACGGGTCTCGTCAACTTATAATTTGAGCTCAAATTAATAAAAAATGAATGTTCTATATGGCTTTTATATTTTTACCACAGAATAAATCAATAACCACTTCAACGCCGCTTTCCCCCCATTCAGTCTGTACAAAAGGCTCTTATCAACCGACTCGTACTGTCGGCACCTCCCTCGGTTCACCATTCGGTTCAAACAATAAGAACTCCTGGCCCGGCGCACCAAAACTCGCTTAAACACAATAACACAACTCCAAAATAACACGCTTTGTTTCATCATTAAAAAGCATATTTTTCCGACTGAGCGCAGCGGGGCGCTTCTCTGTATGCGTCGCTCGACTGATCTGGGCTTCAAACGTTACAACCTCCGCTATTCGTTAAATAGCGGAGGATGTAATAATACATGAATGGCGTTTTAATAATACACCACGACGTAAAAAGTTTTTTTTGGACCAATTGCGAACCATTGGCCTGTCTTCTTTTTACACCCGCGGCCCAATCAAAAGCCTTCGCGGCTCATCAGTGGTCCGCGGCCCGGTGGCTGAGAAACCTGGTATTAGACCACATCGGTTAGTCTTCCCTTCACATGCTCATTAGTGAGCAGGTTCATGGTTGTCTTTCCTTGTACCACTTTTGGAAGATACTAATCACTGGATACTGGGAGTACCCCACAAAACCTGCCATTTTGGACATGCTCTGACATCTAGACTTCACAATTTGACCGTTTGTCAGAGATGCTCAGGTCCTTTCTTTCTTTTTCCAACACATAAACTTCAAAAACTGACTGTTCACTTGCTACCTACTATAACCCACACTTTGACAGCTGCCATCATAACAAGATATTATGAAAACATTTTTCATAATATAAAATAAAATAATATATTATAATGTAATATAATATAATATATAACAATATAATGTAATATAATATAAAGTTATGTAATATAATATAAAGTATATAATATGAGTTATTCTTATTCTGCATGCTCCATTTACAAGCTTCTAATGCACTGCAAAATAACTGTTAATGAAAACCATGCACACTCACCTTTTTTGTGAGAATAGGAATAACTCCCCAAAATAAATATAATACTTTTATATATCTAAGGATTGAGCTAGATGCTCTTTCATGTTCTAGGTAAAAGGCCCTTCCTGATGCACAGGAGTGTTCAATGTCCACCGACTACTGGTATTCAGAGTTCAATGCAATATATAGCAGGTGTGACACCTGGAAAACAGGTTATGTGAAATAATTTCAGTACAATACAGCAGCCCTCCCACCCGAATACTCAAAAGAGTCAGGGTGTGTGTGTGTGTGTTTGTGTCGGTATGATATGCAACATCACATTCACTCTGTTGCTGTCTCCCTCTCTTGCTCTTTTTCTCTTTCACCTTTTCTTTAAATTATTTATTTATTATTTCATTTTTATATAACAATATTTTAACCACACTGGGGCTCATAACTTTGCACAAATATGTTTAAAAGCAAAGACGTACTTCAGTTTAAAAATAAAGCATGCATACATTAAAAACAGACATAATACACTGAGTTTCTTAAATTGGCCTAAATTAGCCTTCAGTTCTTTCAGCCTGAGCTGCCAAGTTTTTATTCATAATCCTGAGACGTTCATATACGATTCGGTAGTATTTATTCTTCAAATGATCACACCCTTCCATGGAACCCTTTGGTATTGCATGTTTCATTTTCTTATTAATTCTAAAGAACCTTTCTGATGTTTGTGCAGTGATATGGTTTCCTTTCTAATGCTGTTCTCCTGTTTTGGAGGTAAATAATTTGAGCTTTCACTAAAAGCAACTTTTAAGATAAGATAAGAGAAGATAAACCTTTATTAATCCCACAAGTGGGAAATTTGCTTGGTCACAGCAGAAAGTGGACAATACAAAGTTAAGAGACTAAAAAAAACCCCAATGGAATAGAATAGAGCAGTGTTTCTCAAACCTATTTGTCCTAGGGACCAGTTTTGTCAGGCTTTGGGGCTGCAGGGCCTGGATAAATAACCGTAAACAACGCCCGCCCCCCGCTTCGCACAGGCCTATATATAGATAGATAGAAAGATATTATTATTATAGATATTATTATTGTTGTTGTTGTTGTTGTTGTTGTAGTTGTTATTATGGGCCTATACCTATATTTAAGAACAAAGAAATCTAGATTTTTTCACTTTGTGTGTTTTATGTTTTGTTTTTATTTTTGTTTTTTTAACTATACTTTTGAACATTGCCAAATGGTGCTGAACATGCAAACCGACCCACGAGGATTATTTGGCCCCATATTTTAAAACCAACATTCTAATGTGTATGCTGTGTATGCTTTCTCGTCGCTAAAGGATTGAAACAAGGAAGACAGAGCGAGTTTTTGTTTCTGTACTTTGTTTTCGTGGCTGTTGAGTGAGAAAAAGTGTCTCAGATGCATGGAATGGAAAAGTAAGATTGTTTTAACTGCAGCCCAGCATGGCACAAGAGCTCCAAAAGTTCCACGAGAGCTCCTGGACCACAAGTGGCAGATCACTTCTCTCTCTCTATACAGTGGTCCAATGCAATCAGTTCATTATGTGAAACACGAAACGACAGTACACACACAGACACCAAAAACACATCAGAACAGGAAAGAAATGACACTAATGGGGATTAGTGCAGAGATGCTGCTGCCCAGCAGACCACACCATAAAAGATGGCTGAGGCCACCACAGAGTCATAAAAGGTCTGAAGTGTGGGCCCTTTACTCCAGAAGACCCGAGTCTCAGCAGCAGGTACAGCTTGCTCTGCCCTTTCCAGTAGAGAGCATTTGAGTTGTGAGTGCAGTCCAGTTTATTGTTCAGGTAAACACCAGGTACCTGTAATTCTCCATAGCCCCAATATCCAGACCCTGGATGTTCAGTGGATGCAGTGGAGGATGTTTGTGCCTGTGGAGGTCTACCACAGCTCCTTAGTTTTTCCAGTGTTGATCTGGAGGTAGTTCTGCTGGCACCAGTCCACAAAGTCCTGGGTCAGTTTTCTGTACTCCCTGTCGTCCCCATCAGTGATGAGGCAGACTATTGCAGAGTCATCAGCAAGTGTCTGATTGCAGTGTCCAGCACACAGCCCTAAGTTCTCACATACCTTGTCCGCTAGTGAGGTAGCCCAGTATCTGTCTGGTGAGGTCATGATTCACTCCTGTGTTCTCCAGCTTGTCCCTCAGGATTGTGGGAAGGATGCTGGTGAAGGCACTGGAGAAATCAAAGAACATGATTCTCACAGAGGTCCCAGCAGTCTCCAAGTGAGAGAGGGAACGATGTAGGAGGTGGATGATGGCATCATCCAATCCAGTGCCAGGCTGGTAGGCAAACCGACGTGGGTCTAGTCATGAGCTCACCGGGGGTGAAGCTAATGTAGGACCAGCCGCTCCAGGGTCTTCATCAGGTGGGATGTCAGAGCCACTGGCCTGTAGCTGTTGTCTATGGCACTGGTACTTCACAAGAGCTTTTCCAGAGCTGTGGTACTGTCCCCAGCTTCAAGCTCAGGTTGAAGATCTGGTCCATCACCCCGATATTCACTACCGTCTGCACCCACTATATGAATGCGCCTTAAATCGCTGTAGCATCATAAGTCATCTTGTTCAGTGGGTTGTGGCTGATGTTTCAGTGAAAATATCATGTCTAGTGTATGTCTAGTTCTGTACTTTCAAGGCATTTTAAGAAGACTCATGCCTCTGATTCAAGACATTCTGCATTTACCCTTTTAAAGTTCAGACAACTCAAAATGTAAATGAACCCAAAGGCCTGCAGCATGATTTTTTATGTGAAGTGAATGTAAATCTTTTAGCCCTAATTTCTTTCCAATGCTATAATTACTAGTATGCACATGCTCATACATTCGCTCTTTCATATACTGCTTTCATGTTATCAGTTTACACATCTGTTGCATTTCATTATCAAGCCATTATGTCATTTAATTCATCATAGATACAGATGCTTGATTCGAGTGTAATGTATTTGGCACAAATTGTCTAAGTTTTTTTTTTTTATCTCATATTTTGAATGGTCATTGACTTTTTTAGGGACTGCATGATGTCTGATACTGTGACCTTGAGTACCTTCCGAAGCCTGTGCCAATTTGAAACTTTTATTTTCCAACCCTAAAACCCTAAAATAATACTTTTGTCTGAATGCGCTTTGAATATGAAATGGCTCCCTACTTCCTCTATAGTGCACTATAACCATATAGTGCAGAGTTTGTTCAAAATTGTGCAGCTGACTATTTCCTTCATAGTGCATTTTAAGATGTGTGAATATGAGAAGGGAGTGTGGAAGTTTTCCACTGAAGTCAAGTAAATCATCTTACCAAAAAAATGACAAGGGCCATGACATCCACATGCATTTTGGTGTTTGTGAGGTGCGCAAAAAGAGTATCTGGTTCAATTTGTATGCCGCTTATATGGGAACACATTTTAATGATGTCTGTGCAGGACCCATCCAGACAATGGCAGAACATGATTCACAGGGGACTGCCAACATTGTCAGCGCTGGACTGGCCATCGGCATACTGCGCATTTGTCTGGTGGGCCGACCGTAATTTTTAGCCCACCAGGTAACTTTGGGCCGGCAGGAATCCTGACACATACTTCTGGTGAATGAGGAGTAAGGGTCTATAGTGAAGGAATGAGCAAAACATTTTGTTTTGAATTTTTAAATTCAAAACAAAAATTGCCTTATTTAAACCTGATTAAGTGCCTGAATAAGCAAATGCAGAGTTCAGGTGTCTGTATATTTGAAAAACTTCCATCTGTATCACTTGCATTACTGAGCTGGAACAGGCAAAATAAAATATACTCTCTGATTGCCAGTCACATGGCCAGTTCTCCCACTCCTTTTTTAACTTTAGCTTGAATATCAAGGTTCCCTTTGACTCTCATATCCACCTCCACAGGAAACTGTATGAAAGCAGATCTCGTCTTATTGATAGTAATGCATATTTTTGCCACTGGATGCACATACTCTCCTTTGATGCATTGTGTTTCAGTGAACAAGATAAGATGTCAATGACTTCTTATCAGATGAGGATAGAAACCAGACAAGGACAGAAAAAAGGAAATTATGAACCCATAGTGCAATAGTGAAACAGCCCTTATCATCACTGTACATTCAAATTGCTTAAGCATCAGTTCTGGTCAAACCAGTGGAGCACACACACAAATATATATATATATATCGGGGGCGTTTCAGAATGCAAATTCATCTGAGCTGCTGGAGCACGGTGATTTAGAAGGTGCGGGATTTATCATTGCTCATTACTTAACTGGTGTGTGTAAGACAACCCAGCGAACGTTTGATAAATCTCACTTTTTCTGTTCTTATGCACATTCTAAATTCACTAAATACAATTTAGAATCATTTCTACACCCCAGGGCTTTCAACCAAATGACCTGGTTTTGATTGTCGGCACAAAAAATATACTCACCGGCCTCTTTATCAGGTACACCTTGCTAGTATCAGGCCCTTGTTCCTTTAGACCTTCCTTAATTCTGCAAGGCATAGATTTAACAGGGTCTAAAAAACATTTCGTAGAGATTTTGGTCCATAGCACCACACAGTTGCAGCAGATTTGTCGGCTGCACATCCATGATGCGAAGCTCCCGCTCCACCACATCCCAAAGGTGGAGGTCATTGTACAGTACAGTGAACTTACTGTCATGTTCAAGAAACCTGTTTGAACTTGGGATTTCAGGACTGACCTCTGCTTCCAGTGCTCCGTTGTCATGGCCCTTCACTTGGTGGATCTGTTTGTGGACACAGGCTTTATTATTATTATTATCATTATTGTTATTATTATTATTATTATTATTATTATTATTATTATTATTATTATTATCATTATTGTTGTTATTATTATTATTATTATTATTATTATTATTATCATAATAACTATTGTTATTATTATTATGATCATAATCATTATTGTTATTATTATTATTATTATTATTATTATTATTATTATTATTATTATTATGATCATAATCATTATTATTATTACAAACCGGATTCCAAAAAAGTTGGGACACTAAACAAATTGTGAATAAAAACTGAATGCAATGAT
>JBBPDE010216665.1:0-13949 GCA_037974605.1 Nannopetersius ansorgii
TGTGTGTGTGTGTGTGTGTGTGTGTGTGTGGGTGTGTGTGTGTGTGTGTGTGTGTGTGTGTGTGTGTGTGTGTGTGTTTGTGTGTGTGTGTGTGTGTGTGTACAAAGAACAACAGAACAGTGTCTGCTATAAGCTGGACATGTCTGTAGAGATCAGGCCTTTGTTTGCTGTAGATAATTTAAGGTATTGTGTGTGTGTGTGTGTGTGTGTGTGTGTGTGTGTGTGTGTGTGTGTGTGTGTGTGTGTGTGTGTGTGTCTTCAGGTGCCTGGGTGCATCCCTGGCCCTATGCCCAGAGTACAGCTTTGTTCTGGAGGATGAGCTGGGAGTGTGTGGGTGTGCAGTTGGCATCCTGGACGTACGCTCCTTTGGCAAGCGGTGTCAGGCCACCTGGCTGCCCGCTATGAGGGACAAATATCCCCTGCGTCAGCATGGAGCCAACGGGCACACTGCCACAAAGGTCAGAGTTTAAACCAGGACAGCCTAAAACGCAGAGCTAGTGTTTTATTGATGTTTTTGTAATATTTATACAAATAATCTTGTTTGTGCATGTTAACCCCTTCAGCCCTATATGTGGTCCCGCACTTTGGTTCCTCACTCTCTTCATCCTGATGCGTTTTACAGTAGTTTATGAGTAACAGGTATGAAGAACAAAAACTTGTAAAACTAGTAAAGTAATAATAATCAGAATCAGAAAACTTCATTGATCCCAGAAGAAAGTACTTTAAACATAACTTCACAACACAACACCCCCCCCCCAACTTTATTTATTGTTTTTTAAGCATTACAGAATTAAAACAGGAGTACCAATAATTATTTACAAAAGTAGACTAAAACATACCCCAACAAACACACACAGACACAAAAAACTACAAAAACATACAGTTACATCAGTTATAATAAACATCAATACATAAACCAAGAAGTGAAAGTCATTTGTTCAAAAATATACAGCATACAAGCATAAAAACATAAAAACATAAAAAAAAACTAAACAAAACAACAACAACAAACTTAACCAGACAGGTGCCAGGGCAGTAAAGTAATCACCATCCGCATATAAAGACCTCGTTATTCTGGAATGCCAGGGAAATGTATCCTTCTAAGAACTCTTAAGAGAGGGTCCCACACTTCACGAAATTTTACAGAGGAGCCTCTCAAAGTAAAACGAATTTTCTCGAGAGAAAATGTAACACATCTTGAAGCCAGTGTACGTATGAAGGAGGTTGAGGAGATTTCCATTTCATTATTATCACCCTTCGTGCAAGAAGAGTCATAATGGCTAGTGAGGATTTTTGCAGAGAGGATAAAACGGGCTGAGGAGGTGCAACTCCAAACAAAACAGTCAAAGGGTTAGGGGTCTACCTTCTTACCAAAAACATCAGATAAAATGGCAAAGACTTTTGACCAGTAGTCAAAAGTGAATCAGATTAGCTGGAGAATGATGACATCTATTACAAGCAGATGAAACATTGGCATAAAATTTGGCCAGACAAGCTTTTGTATAATAGGTGTGATGTACAAGTTTATATTGAATCAAGCTATCTCTGGCAAAAATAGAGGATTTATGAACTAACAACAAGATTCGTGTCCAAAGGTCCTCTGAAATGGCTTGTCCTATGTCCTCTTCCCAAAGTGACCTAATAGAGTCTATGGGTTGTGGTCGGAGTAGAGTGATTTGATTATAAATGACAGAAATGGCCCCTTTCAAATTGCGAATTGGCTTTAAAAAAACATCTAAAGGCGAGTCCCCGGGAAACCTGGGAAAGGTGGAGTACGTAGCACGAATAAAACTGCGCACCTGCAGGTATCTAAAAAATTGATGGCGTGGAAGACCAAACTTTACAGAGATTTGCTGGAAAGAGGCAAATACCTTATCAATGAACAGGTGTTGAAAGGTTGAGATCCCCATTTTACTCCACGACAGAAACATATGAGTGAGAGAAGGCGGAAAAACATGATTGGCTGCTATGAGAGCATGGACGGAGAATGATTGTAAGCCAAAGTGACGCCTAAATTGTACCCATATCCTCAAGGATGAATTAATTTATCTATTAGATGTATAAGGTTTAGTTGAAGACTGTAACGGTGAGTGCAGCAGGGCCGACAAAGACACAGGTTTTACAGAATTGGCCTCCATAACAAGCCAAATCGGTGGAGAAGGGCCATCTGACTGAAGCCAGTACCTAAAAAGTCTAATATTAGAGACCCAATAGTAATATCTTAAATTTGGCAGAGCCATTCCCCCAAGTGCTTTTGATCGCTGTAAAAATTGTGTTCGAATGCCGGGGACCTTTCCACTCCAAACAAACACAAGAATAATACTATCTAGTTTGACAAAGAAGAAAAATAGGGATACACTGAAATAGATAAGAGCAGCAGGAATAGAAGTATCCAAGTCTGAGATATACAAGAGGAAATCATCAGCGTACAAAGAGACCCACTTGTGTCATTTTTGACACTAAAAAAACGGTCATTTCAAAGAATGCAATATTATTCATATTAATATTATTCATATTAAGTTAAGAAAAATGTTCTCTGTAAAGCATTTTCTCCATTCACCCTCTGTGTGTTTCTCCTGTGTGACTGCAGGAGGCACTGCTGTGTTTTCATGAGGAGCAGGATTACCCAGACTCCCTGCTATACCATTTCCCCTCCCAGCTCCGACTGGAGATGCTGCCTGAGCTGGTCGACTGTAGCGTCAGCAGAAGCCTCCTCACCTCCCTGCTCACCGCTCTCAAAGCCAATGGTGAGAGAGGAAGGCAGAGCTGCAATATTGATCACATTCATTTTTTCAATTGAATTGGCTTATGTACAGTGGTTCAGTTCAGCATCTTTCTATGTGATTATAGATCATTATATTTATGTTTAAAGGCAAATGAATAAACCAAATGGCATGTTGGCAAGACAGCTGTGAACAAAACCATCTTCTGTGATGGGTTCTTGCCTGTATCTCTGTATCTCATGGAATTTCGGAAAATGGGCCACTGCTGAGTCCGCATTGTTGCATAAAGGATGCTGGAGGGCACCTCTTTGAACAGAAAAACATAAAATAATCTTTCTTGCAATCCCCACTTGTACAACCAGTTGTAGACTACCTTACCACTAGCATGCCATTTTAGACTGGACTACAGTGTGAATTGACTTCTATTATATTTTATTTCTTTAAATCTCAAAACCTTTCTTTTTACTGCATATATTCCTTCATTCTCTTAATCTTCATTTTGTATTCCTTCATTCTCTTTAGCTTCATTCTGTGCATGTCTTTAGGTTTGTAAACAACACAGTCACAAGACTGAATATTTTAGAGCCATTAAGAACTCATTTTCTTTCAATTCTTCCCTCTGCAGGCTCCCAAGGTGTGTTTTGTGAGGTTCAGCCCACAGACCGACTACGACTGGAATTCCTCACTAAGCTGGGCTTCCTGGAGATCCTGCGGGGGGAGGCACGTTCTACAGAAGGGCTCATTCTTGGCAGACTCCTCTAAGGCCTTAATCAGCCTATGAATGACCACCAAGGACCTACATGAACTTTTCTGGCAAAGATATATGTCGCATGTTGAGGCAGCTTGTGTTTAAAAGAGTGCTCTATCATTTTCAAAGTTAATCTCTGTCTGTCACGTCTGCAGTAAACCGTCATGGACAATCATTTTAAAGCATTCCCAGCATTTACTGAACTCAATGATTTCAGTTTCTGCCAATTGGCTTAAAGCCAACAATGTTTTCTGCTCATTTCGGAGTGCAAGGATATTATTATCTGTTTGCTACAGAAAGAGATTAGACTGAAAAAAATGATGGAATAGACCTTCAGAGAAGGGCTCAGCATTAAGGAATATTGTTTTGTTAAGGAATAATCTGTCTCATTCATTACTAGCTCTCTTAGTTAGTATTGTTCTTAATGTTTGGAGTAGATGGAGATGGAGAGATACTTCACACAAACATGCCGGCGACTAATACTGAAATGTCTACCTTGGTCTCATTAACATTGCTTCATGCTAACTGCCCTCTTTAGGGCACAGGGATGAATTTCATGAAAGCATGGATGAATTTTTGGTAAGAACGAATGTCTTTGCCAGAACAGTTTGTTTGGAGTCTCCCCACAGAACTGTTAAACTGTTAAACTGGGTTTAGTTCAGGCTGGTGTTGGGGCAGCTATAGCAGGTATGAGGGTCCCTATCAGCCCTCTCTGTTTACCAGGGTCTGAGTTCATACAGAGTCTGACAGCATGAGCACTGGTGAGTTTGTACTGGTCTTGTCTTCAAAGGGCAGGTGAGTCCAAGATTTTGTTCCTACTAAGGAGTAGGGTTGGAGGTAATTAGTTCTATGACTAATTTGTTGCAATTAATATTTGTTGTAGTGGCCCTTTTTCAGTCGGATGAATTTCATGTGATCGAAAAGAGAAATTTCATTAACATCTAGCTAGCTATGTCAGGCAAGCTGGTCATGCATTTTGCCAGACCAAACAATGAGCTTGTATGGATAAGGATAACATTAAGATTTGTACTAAAAATGACATCTTTATGCTGAAATTAGTATTTGTAGTGATGGACCGATGGACCTACAGGCTGTAAAACTTTGTAGATCATTGTAGAGTACTTTAGAAGAACTGTTTTCCAAACTCAGTGTTATTGATTTATTTATTGTTGTTGAGGCCCAGCAATTGATTACCATTGAAAATGACTGGAATGTACACATATAAAATTTATACGTATATATAACTATGACAACTTAATGAACAGGTTGAACATTGCCTGGTTTCAGAGATCCTCTCTTCGATAAAAAAAAACTTGGTGTGTGTGTTACCATTTGAAAACTGGTTCTGTGCTGAAAAGTCACAGAATCGTATTGGTTCTATATTGAACCATTTTTGTAAGAATTCCTCAAAGAGTGGAAGTTCTGTTACTGTGGCTCTGCTGTAAGATGTTACATTATTCATGAGCTGAATTAAGTGTGTTGCTGTTTTGTAGGAACAAAAACTTGCACGCAAGCCCTTTGGGGTATAAAACTAGGTAAAACTGATCTTGTTTTTTATGCCATAGGGAGGAGAATTGGTCAGGATTCAGTGCTCCTGCTCAGAATTCCCTATGAATATCACCCCTGATCACAACATCATTACCCAGTTGAGTTAGATTCTGTTCATTTTCTTCACTGAACTGGCACTTCTTCCACTCAGTCACTCTACGCGTAATCGGTGGTGATGATGTGTAGCTTTACATGAGTGGCTGCGAAGCATCTCTGTTGGATCTGTTGATCACTTTAGGAGCCTAAAGCACAATGAGTAGGTTGTAATAGATGGTGGTTAGATTGTTGTAGGAGGGACACGTTCTTCAGTTAGCTCTGCTCTGTTCTCTCTTTAATCATACATACACAAAACACACGCACACACACTCACTCATACACACTCAGAGACCTTTGCTTAACATTTGAGTCATACTGTACGCTGAAAATGCCAAAAGGTAGATGCTTCACTTCTCTCTCTCTCTCTCTTACACACTCTCTCTCTCTCTCTCTCTCTCTCTCTCTCACTCTCTCTCTTACTCTCTGATATACACACGCGCGCACACACACACAAACACCCACTGTATGAATAAGGTCTTGATCTCAATTTTTACAGGAGATGACATGATAAATGAGTGAATGCCTCGATGAGCTTTTTATAGATCCCCATTTCTGCACAGAAATTTTCACTACACACACACACACACACACACACACACACACACACACACACACACACACACACACGCCAGTGTATAAATATATCTGTGAAGGAGAGCTATTATCTTCTTCAGCCCCTCTTTCCTGCATGCATAGACACACATACACACACACACACTGACAGTAAACATCATATTTGCTCACAGTACTATTTTTACCTACAGCCCATGACTGTCATAGCAACCAAATCTCATAAGTCATAACTGATTGCTTTTTCATCTGCCGCTAGGTTTGCCATTATTTTGTTACGGTTTATAGCTGATGTTCTTTTGCATGTTTTGCATTCTTGATGTTGTGTTTCACCTCACTTCTGCACTGATTTCTGTCTGGTTTTAATATTGCTGCCATGGTTTACTAAAAGGCCTCAGGCTTGGCTAGTAATGACATTTAATGTAGAATCCTTTATGTTGGATGTTTTTAAAGGTTCTTTAAAATTACGGTCAAACTTTTTTGTATGGGAATGAAGTCTGTTTACAGTGCTATTAAAAACCTTTTTGTTTTACCTCAAACCCTGTTTTTGTCTCTTTACAGTACAGTACAAATTAAGGGGCTCCTTCCAAAACACATTATGTCCAGTTTTTAGCAGATACTTACCTGGCAGGGGAGATACCATGATCAGGAAGGTGGTTCACCCAGGGTGACGCTCAGCCATTGCGCTCTTGACAGCATAATCTCTGCATCCACACTCTCCCCTGGTTTGGGGCAGCTGGTGGACTATTGTTTAGGGTGTTCGCCCTGCAATTAGGAAGATGTGGGTTCGATTCCCAAGACTACTAAGCACCTATGAAGTGCCCTGAGCAAGGTGCCGCCCCCACACCCTGCTTCCCGGCTGCTGTGTTCCTGGCTGCCCGCTGCTTCACTTAGTGAATGGGTTAAATGCAGAGCAAAAATTTCGTGCTGCGGTGAAGGATCAAGGCTCAAGGCTTATTTATATGTATTGGCAATAAGGTGTAGCCCACAGAAGAGCTACTGCAACTTTCAGCTACTGAAAGTTACAGCTACTTTCTGAAAAAGTTCATGCTGAATATGATAGAAAAATGTCAGTGTGCTGTGTGTGGGGCTGCATATGGTCATGTCGACCCCTGTCCACCAATGAGAGTGTCTATGCTGGGTTTCAGCACACCTTCAGAGGTCCTACAGAATCATGCGTCGAACAAGTCAGAGCTGTGCTGCCCCATTTCTTTACATTACTTTAATCTGCAAGACTCCTTTAGCCAAAGCAACTTATAATATGAGGAACAATGCATGAGGGGAACTACACCATATTAGGCAGGTGGTTTTAATGTTTTTAAAGTTTTTGGAAGAGGGATTTATAAACCAGAAATATCAATAATATATTGTCTTTAATATTTTATCAAATTTTCATTAGAAGAATATGTGTGTTACATCAAAAATTGTTACAAAAGAATTACAGCACTTCCAAATGTTTTTAGCATTTGCATATTGTGATATCTGTACATTGTTGTAAATAATTGTCTTTTTCTGTTTGCAGCATTTGTGCAGATTTGACAAGGGACAACGTGTACACCGATAACACTTAAAAAAAATATATTTAGGTCACTTACATTGTTCCAAAACTGTTTTAGTGCCATAGAAACCCATATTTATACAAATGCATGAATGCAAAGAAAATCTGAAACTTCCCACTCACACATCCCTTTTACAAAAATGGTTCTTTTAAGAAAGACCAACTGAAAGATGTTTTTTATTTAACATCACCAGTGGTTGATGTAGTTTAATGGGTAGCACTGCTCACCTCACTGCAGCCATTTGTTTCCCCACATGGACAAGCATAGTACAATATACCAAGTCCTTAGGCAAGACTCCTAAAGCAAAAACCATCTACATCTGTAACAAGATAAAACTATGAGTTTCTCTGGATAAGATCTGCCAAATGTATGAAAGTAAAAGCATCATGCAAAGAAACCTTTATTTAAGTAGCCCTACTTATTTTGGAGTGCCCTCAAAGCGAGTTGATTAAAAATAGCTGTGAAATAAGTTACATTCAGAACAACAAGCCACAAAAGAGTGGGGCTGTTCAAATCAGCTGTCATAAAAAAGACAGGAAAAACACAAAAACGTAGGAATAGGGTTGAAAGTTGAAATGTATTGTGTGAGTAGGATTGAAAGCTCAAATGCATTAAAATAAATAGTCATGGTTTTAAACAGTTAATGAATTGGAAACAAACTAAACAATATCAACAGAAATGATCAATCTAGAGCATTTACTGTGTGAAGAATAACACTTTATACCCTTTACTCTTGTATTATACGACCTTTTTTTCCCTTCATCACTGAAAGCTGAGCAAAATTCCCCACCCGTGCTTCCCACACCAACTGCCTAGCACTCTAGTGCCTCTATTGTTTAATTGTGCACTTTTTGTCCTCCAGAAATTCTTTAAATGTGTAAAACCACATTCCATAAATACTGAAGCTATCCAAAAGGCCAAAGGATAAAAGGCAGCCCAAGATTTAAAGTCACGGTTTTGCAACAAATCAAATCCAAGCAATGTACCACTTGCTCCAAAGCACTTGCTGCAGCACAAAGTTTTGTTAACTGGGGTCAAAGAACAATTCAAACTCTGCTTTCTTGACTGGCCTGCCCAAACTTTTTAGGTAAAGCACAGTTTGTCTGTGCTTGAAAATCAAGAGGATATGCCTTAAAAGCAGGAGGACGACAGGGAACATTCCACACAGAGCAATGTGCCTCCAGTCATAAACTAAATCTCCTAATAGTGTTATTGGAGGAGGAATCGATGGTTTCACTCATGCTGCCCACGCACACATTTCTATTTTAAATAGCTGCTTTTATTGCAGGACTCATTTTTCGCCTTGTGGGATGCATTTATCAATCTCTCTGGAGTGATGACATTTTTTCCCAAGGGAACAGGTACACATTAAAAAAAGAAATATTACACATGGAACATTAAGATTCTGAGCTTTCTCTACAGCCCAGATTTCACAAGGCTCAAGGCTGCCAATACAGTATAGTGAAATTTTAAAAGGGGAAATTGAAACTGCTGTACATTTACAACAGAATCTCTTATTAAGAAGAACTTCCAGTTTCATCCTGATACTGACGTAACTAATGTTAAAGTGTTAAAAGTCCTGCATATGAGAATAATTTCACACACACACACACACACACACACACACACACACACACACACACACACACACACATTTAACATGAAATATTAGTTCACCCAGCGCTGTTGAATATTGCACGAAGGAATCCATTCCACTTAATCGATAGGAGAAAACACACACCACTGGAAATCCGAGCAGCCTGTGTATGCACTGACGATTCACTTCACTTGCATGCGGTGAGTTGGAGGCAAACCTGGAGCGGATTTCCAGTGGTGTGTATATTCTCCCATTGTTGAAGTGGAGTGGATTCTTTCGTGAAAGAATCAAGATTCAAGATTGAACAGTGGTTTCCGAACAGCCCCACTCCCTAAAGGGGCCAAGACTTTGCATGTGTAGCAAGCAACCCATTCACCCACCCACCCAAACCCTGCCCCCTGATTTCCACTGAACACATACTATGTCTCAGCAATAAATAACTTGGCAACATATCATGTCTGATGAACAACTTACACACACCACTCACCTTTTCTCCATTTGTTTATTAAATGACATACTAAATGAGTGTGTGTATGTTGTAGTGAGAACCCTCCACTCAGCAAAGGGTGGTTTGATTCTCCACGTGTGAGAGAGTCTTTGGGTAAGACTTCTTAACCACCTTTACAGCTGCTACATTAACCACCTGTAACATGATTAGACTAGATGTTATTTTGGATATTAAGAACTGCCAAACCCTTTAAAAAATGTATACTTTCTTGACAAATCTAACAAATCTAAGTTGGTTACAGTAATTGTCCTTAGTAAGAATGACTATACAAAAAGTTTTGGGCATGTTTGAGTGTATGTCCGTCACACAGGGCTGCTGTCTGGGTTTCCCTCAGCACATTGGCTGGGAGGGTGCAGGTACTGTTCCGGTGAATTTGGGCCGGGTTGGATACGGTATGAGGAGAGGGCAGGTCCAGTCACCAATAGCATCAGTGTGACGGTCAGAGTGGCTGCCCAGCTACTGGCAGGGAGACCCACCTGCACAAGAGTACAGGTGAGAGAGAACCATCCAACATAATGAAAGAACAGATTTGGTCTATTAGCGATTATGAATGTATTTTATGCGTACATCATATAATACATGCGGGATGAATACACTAGCAAAAAGATTAGATGGGTTTTTATGTATTCTTTCATTTTACATAGAGTGAATGCAACAATAGACATAACCATGGCACATGGATAACTCTAAATAACAAAATACTTAATTACTTTGTTCTCTACACACTTCACAACATAGTGAGTAACCTACCATTTCTATATCCTGTATACTACAGTTTTCTTGCATTTTGTTTTTTCTTTTCTATTGTCCCTATTTCAAAAGTACAGTAAATGTGTTAGCTTTTGGGAAACCTTAAAAACATTTAAATTAAAACAGTTTTATAGTTTGTATACAGTATATATCTGTATATAAAACACAATGGATCTTTGTGTACTACGTTGAGAACATTTTCTTTTTCATGTGACTAAAGGAGCCATTTAATTTGGACTGTGTGTTCTTATTCAAATATCCAGTCACTGTGTTGGAATAGTAATCCATTGCTAAACATCTGCCCATATTTTGTATTTGTATATTTATGACAGAGAGAGAGAGAAAGAGAGAAAAAGAGAGAGAGAGAGAGAGAGAGAGAGAGAGAATAGAGAAAATACTTACATTTGCCAGAACATTGCTTAAGGCGATGTGCGAATACGAAGAGAGAAAAGCTATAGAAAAAAGGAAGACCATACAGATGTTATCCAGGGTCAGCAGAGATATAGCCTGGACACAAACTCAATTACAAGGTGATTAAAACATTTTGCAGCACTTATTAATGTGTATGGAATTTACTGAAAGCACATACTAACAAGCATCACCTTCACAGCACCCTTAATTTTTTTATTTGTCTTAGGGACTAATTGCAAGCAGATTATGAGAAAATGATTGAAAACTTTCAACAATGATCAAGAAGAGCAATGTGTCTCACCACAAACAATGGAGAAGATGTGAGTTTTCCAGTTTAATGTGAACATCAGACCACCCACAGACATGCAGCCCAGAGCTCCATTAAAACCTGATAGTCCAGAGTACAGAACATCATGCTGCACTGATACGGAAAGACCTAGAGAATGAGGGAGAGAGAGAGAGTCTCGTGTTTCATTGTCTCAGATTACAGATTGCTTTTCATAGAAATAGGAAGTAAAATTGCAGCTGTGCATTGTGTGGAATCCTATGGCAAAATTGTGACTGCATTGTGAAGAATGGACATTCAAATAATTTTAACATTTAACGCAAACGCATTGCAACTGAGTTTGTAAATTACCGACATCAACCTATTTAGAACCTTTGAGTACACAACATCTACTGGGAGGATCTTAAAATGGCATTATAGAACTTCAGAAGTTAGAGCATTTGTTTGTTGATTTAATCATATTTAAAAGAAAGAACAAACATGAAATATAAACCGTGCTGTAGTTATGCACAGGCTGTAACACTCGAAGAACTATTTACACTGTAGTGAAGATCCCAAAAGCGTCCACTGCATTGTTTACTTGGTTTTGCTACTTCAGTCCTAGCACACAGTACTGATCTGTACCACGTGGGGGCGCTGCATACTCAAACTTTTTTGCCTTTTTAGCTTCTCTCCGCTGCTTTCACTCTCTTCCTTCTTATCACTCCACCCACCATCTAGTTCCTTCTAAACCCCCACCCCCCACTTTTTTCTCTCTTACCAAACTGCTCGCTCTGAAGACTGTTAAATGTGTGAATGGCCCTCAGTAGCTACAGTGAAGCCTGTGAACATCCACACCCTGCTCTCTCTCAGACACCCAGACACCAAGCCTGAGGGTCTTCTCTCCTCACGAGCTGGCATGAGCAGCCTGAGAGTGCACTCTCTCTCTGAGAGTCTCCACTAAGACAAAACTATGGCATTAAACTACTAGAAGATTTCATAATGCAGAATATATGTTACCAGTATTTTGCTTTCTGGAGGATTCTGATAAATAATGGACTGCTCAAGCAAAACATATTATTACTGGAATATTATAATTCTGCACTTCATCTAATTTTTAACTGAACACTTGAGCAAAAAATTTACTATTTAAGAAATAGGAGGGAAAATAAGTCAGTCATAGAATTGAATAGTAATGAATAAAAAACTCAAATCAAATATCATAATGGGCTGGCACCCAGTGAGCCACTTGTTACTGTACAGTTTATGCAGTTCACTGGTTGTGTTCAGGGTCCTCACTACATACGTAATCTACATCACACACACACACACACGCACACACACACACACACACACGCACGCACGCACGCACACACACACACACACACACACACACACACACACTTCTTTATGATCCAATGCAGTTGTCCAGAGTTTTAGAAATAATAACGAAACACATAATGCATTCAGACAAGGGTATTGTCATATAATTTGTCCTGATATCAATAACATTGACATTAAACTGCTTATTCGGGGAATGTTACCCTCCCCCTCAATACAGAGCAGAGTATTAACTCGTATCTACAGCAGTCCCACTGACATTTTCCCCACACAGACAGAAAATAAGCCTGTAGCTTCAGACTGCAATCCACCAGCTCCAGAGAGGAAGCAAGCTATAATGAATGACTGCTGCAGACCAGTCTGCGTGGGGACAAAGATAATACTAAAGCAATGAGACACTAAAGGCTGTGCATTATGATGAATATTACTGCTGTGTTCTTGCCAAAGCTGTATAAATAACCAGGTATGGCTGCCAGTGGTTTATTGCCTTAAATGTTGATAAAAATACTGTCATGTTAAATACACCACTGTTCAATAAACACAAACGATTCTTCCACCAAGCAATTCACTTTAGTAACTGAATGTAGCATTGGGATACTAGCCTAAGGATTTTTACTGATATAGCATGGTGCCTCACACCAACTACTATTGTATGAATTTACCAGTTCTTTAAAAACATGCAGCTGTCAATGGAACAGTCTTTATATTGTGATACTGCTGCATCAAACACAGAGTAAAAATACTCCACTAGGCATAAAATAATAATTGGATGCGCAGGGGCAGATTTTTCCAAAATTCTTTTGGCCAATTTAGTTTAGTGGCAGTTCCAGCCACAACACAGGACTCCCCCAAATCACACAATACCACCAACCCTGGGAGGGTGAAGGCTAGCATGTGCCTCCTCCAAGTCATGTGAAGTCATCACATCTTTTCAAGCTGCTGCTAACGCAATATCATTGTGCAGCACAACACGACAGGAGGTAAGCACTATCCACCAAATCTGTTACGTCAGCTAACAAACATCTGTGCTGGCAAGCCTTGCGCTGATTAATGTGGGAGAAGTAGGGCCAACCAGAGAAACCGAGGCCAACTGTGCCCTCTTGGACTCCTGGCCATGCACGGCCGCAACATCATCAGACTATTCTGATCAAACTATTCTGATGATAAAGCCAAAATTTAGACAGTGACATCACTCAAGGATGTTCAACGACTGTAATATTGATTTTTAAATTATGCACATTATACATTATACATTATAGTGAAAACTGGGTCTTAGAGAAAACTGACAGCATCCATACAAATCATCAGGGTCCAAACAAAGCACAGTTTCACCTTCAGAGCTTGGACCCATGAAAATAATAACATAGTGAAGAATGGGCACAATGACGAACCCATAAGAGTTTCCTACCTTTTTCTCAATTTCTGTTCTTTATTATCAATTTTTCTTCTTACTTTTTCCTCATGTAGTGGTGTATTTATTTGAGAACACTGTTGCTAGGTCTAAAACATGGCAGTGAGCTGTGTGGCCCACAGTCTGTCACTGTGTTCTGCTGTAATCAGTAGTCTGTCCCTGCCAGGAGAACACACAGCATCTTCACGCATACATGAGTACCTGCAGAAAAGACAGTAGTTGTAATATGAACTGGTTATACAGAATAGTTAGATGATGGCAATTCTACTATTCCCACCGATTACATGGTGGGCCTTAAAATGTACTGAGTATCTCTAAATATGTATCTCTATCTAAGAGATCTATCTCTGTCTGACACACACACACACACACACACACACACACACACACACACACACACACACACACACACACACACACAC
>JBBPDE010216705.1:0-13943 GCA_037974605.1 Nannopetersius ansorgii
ACGAATTAAAAACAAACATTTTGACAGTAGCATTTGGCTACTTAGCCTTTATCATTAAAAAGTGAAAAATGTCTAGCTATTTCAGCATTTATGGTTAAAAATACAGTTTCAGCTGTATTGATTTGTAGTGTTTAGCTCTTTAGATATTACGGTTAAAATAAAAAGATATACAGGGAAACAAAGAGAAAAGAGAAGAAACAGCAGCACAGTCTGAGCTTAACAATGGTGGAACATTCAGTGTGAGCTAAAATGGCAAATTATATTTAAGACGTTTAAGACGTTGGTGGGAGGATAAAGTACCAAACAGCACAGTCTTTTGATATTAAAACGGCTTATATTGTGCATAAAAGTCCATTTATTATTGATCTTATAAAGCATATCCTTTGTGTTAATATATGCAAATATGCAAATAAAAATGTGTAAAGATTAATAGCTGGTCTAAACTGATGTGTGGGGCTAAACAGCTTTTGGTTGAATGGGCGTAACTGAAATATGCAACTATGCAAATGAAAACATGTAAAAAGGCAGAAATATGAATGTCAATGTCAGTTTACTTTGAATTAAAACTCAAATATAGCTTATTTATAGTAAACCACAGAAATAAAAATCATACTGAAACCAGCATTGCAGTGAGGGGTCAAGGGTCAGAACAAAGCATGAATACTTCGTTCACGTCACATACAGAGCGGAACACCTCCCGCTTCGTTAAGTCGTTTATAAAAAAGAAAGAAAAGGCAATAACTTTGGCTAAAATGCACCATAAATTATATAGAGATGTCTCTATCTGTCTCTCATTTGTACATTAATCATAACCTATAAAATGAACTCGTTTTGCGAATGGCACATGCGGCGGCTGAACCCAAGCTGTGCTGAATTTACACTATTTAAACATTTATATTATTCTCACATGAATAAAACACACAAACACACTGAAAAATACACAAACTCAAACACAACCCTGCACTGATGTGCTTCATTCATGTTGAAATCCCAGAGATTTTGTCGTTTAATTCACTAAAAACAGCCCTAATTCACTTCTCGTCATCCCCAAAAATTAAACAGGTTGTGTTACTGTCCCTTTAAATGAGCTCTGTTCTGATTGGCTACCATATTCAAACAGCATTCTGTAATGAGATTGATTATGAATGGGTGGGGTTAACCTGCTGTAGGCTGAATGGGCTGGGCTAAACCCGATCCTAATGTCAATTTTGCTAACAAGGTCAGAAAGGTCAGATTGGACTACAGCCTAGCTCTGGAAAACACTAAGGTAAGTTCAGCGCAGATTGGGTTTCAGTGAAGAACCTTTAAGTACACTTGATTCATCTGTGTTGCAGCAAATACACACACACAAACACACACACACATACATACACACACACACACACACACACACACACACATACACACACACACACACAAACTTAACACACACACCGTCTTACCCAATATTCAAGCATCTAAACTGTGACCGTCTGGTCCTCCAGACCTCCTCTCCAAACTCCAAACACAGAGGATTGGGCAGAGAACTGAACACCGAACAAAAACACTTTCCAGTAAAAACACTGTAGAACATCCTTTTACATCACCTGTCAATCAAGACTCCACTGCTGTCAAACACACTCTTCAAAAAATAAAGGTTCCTCAACGGTTTTCCACCTGGCCGTAATGTAACAGTACTACATTCACATTTCTCTCATTTAGCAAAGTGGTTCTTTACCTACACCTACACCTAATCTCCCCCCCCCCCCAATGAAGTGTTTGTAGTGTAAAGAGATGTTCAGACTAAGTTTGGTGTGTGACACTCCATTCTGTAGAAACTCACGAGTCGGAACTGTTGACAACGTTTGTGAATGAAACCAGACATCTGCCTCTTAAGGAAAGTTACTCCATGACTTTGTTAAGGTTGCACCACCCGATGCCTCCAATCTGAGATCCATTTGGATCTAAACCCATTCATGGTGGAGGGATACATGCAGGGCGTTGTGAGGCCAAATAGTTCCCAAAGAAAAGGGATTTAGTTCAGATTCTCCACTATTTTACCATCATCAACATCCATATAAACACACGTGGAGCTTCACTGGGGGTCGAGTGAATAAAACGGCTGCATTTGTGATCGAGACGTCTAGTTCCATTCACCTTCACTACAATGAACTGTTTTACACTAAACTCACTCTGAACCCGCTCTGTTTACACCTCCAATGACCTTTAGGCACCTTTATTTTTTAAAGCGTATTTCGAAATGCATAAAACAAAACACTCCTGGTTTCCAGTTGTGGTAAAAAGCAGGTGTGATGGATATTCCCTGTAGAAGCAGCATGTCCTGTGTGGTTATGAATATGGCTGTGAGAACTTCAGTAAACAATAGTAAACACCGCTAGTGTGATCAGGAGCAGCTCCGGATCCTCACGCTGATAATGATCAAGACTTCATCTTTATAAAACTGCTACATGTGTGTAAAGGCAGAAATGTTCAGCTAGCGCTGAGACACGGGAAGAGTCCCGGAATAAAGAGAGGCTGAAGTGCTTCATCTGTTCATTAAGACAATAGAGGCTTTAGTACAGGCTCAGGTAACTAGAACTCATGGCTATAAATGCATAAACGTACATCCCACTGATTTAAGCAGTCAGTGCACAGCTCCAGCGCCCTTCCTCTCCCTCCTGCCTCTACAGGAGCTTCTGGCTGATGGAACAGAAAGGTGGCGTGAAAGTCACTGCGGTAAATCCGACGCTCTGGTAGACCAGGGAGTGAGAGAGAAAAATCACTCAGGCGACTCGTGACTCATCAGCTGGGCGACTGCAGACCCCTCGGCAGGAACAGGAAGTTCCCAACATCCCTGATCTGAAGCAAAAAGTGTTTTCCTTCACAGTAAACATGTTGAGATTAATATTATACAGAGATAGCAACGATTCCACCCCTCTAACTAACCTTCCCGCAACTACCCCCCCGTCCTCCCTCAACTGATCCCGTCAATCAATATCGAGTCAATACCCGCCAGAAACCAGAGGGACCCAAGAGACAACCTCTTCCGATTCTGTGACAAATCCAGCAAGAGAGGTGGAGAACAGTCAGCAGAAATAATGTAAAGTAATGTCAGCAGAAATAATGTAAAGGTCATCAGAGCTTTATGCCAAACAATATAATAAAGTATTAGCTGACATAATGTAGTGCAATGTGAAGTTTTAACTGAAATAATGTAGTGTTAAGTGAAAATTCAGCTGAAATAAATTAGTGTAAAGTGAAGTTTTAGCTGAAATAATGTAGTATTAAGTAAAGTTTTAGCTGAAATAGTTTAAAGTGAAGTTTTGCTAAAATAATGTAGTGTAAAGCAAAGCTTTAGCTAAAATAATGTAGTGTATGATTAGTAAGATTAGTAGAAATAATATTATGTAATATTATATTAATATTATTTTAAGAATTAGCAGAAAAAAGTACTGTGAAGTTTTAGTGGCAATAATATGGTGTAAAGGGGGATTAGTAAAACAACGTCAAATAACATCAAATAAAGCATGCAAAGTGTAGTAGGAACACTATTAATGACGCACTGTAACTAAGTTTTAGCTGGAATAATGGCAGAAATGTCACAGAATCAGGAGGTGAAGTGAAACACTGTAGCCTAGTGTAACATTAACAGAAGAACAGGATATTCAGAGAAGCGGGTAGGAGAGGCAGCAGCCGTATTGAAAGACTTCATGCTAAAGCTAAAGCTATAATACTGCTGGGTGTGTGTGTCTGGGTGGCACCGCGCCATCTCTGATTCTTCACTCCAGCTGTCATTCAGGACTAAGTCCAAGCCTGGACTAAACAGGTAAAAATCGTGCCCATCACAATTTCGTCCAGGATTAGACTTAATCCACATCCAGAACCTGTGCCTGGACATCTGTCCGTGTCAATCTAACCAAAACGCAGGAGTTCAGTTAGCAGGCTAGCTAGTGTTTTTCCAGAGCATTGGTGTAGTATTTCAGAGGGATCTTCACGTGTCCATGTGTACAGGCAAGCAGAACATCTACAGCACTGCCCTAGGACTAGCTTATCAGAGCAACACAAATGCATGCCTCCAGCCCCCCAGTCTGGCTGTTCCGCGTCCCTCCACCTTGCTGTGGTGGATTCCAGCCGCAAAAACAGGACAAGGCTGTGTCTGAAAGACTAAACCCTTTCTTCTACCCAACCCCTGAGGTTCAGGGGCTGAGGTTCTCCAGCAGCTCTGGGGTGAGGTACTCCATGGGCACGGCAGGCAGGTGCTTGGCAGGGTTTGGTGGGCATGCTGGTGACTGCAGAGCCGAGGGGTTTAGCAGGAGACTGTGCTGACCGTCCACCTCCTGCACTACTGTGTAGTCTGAGACAGGGGGCAGCACTGAGGCTGGTGGTGCTTCGGGCAGAAAGTAGGGCATCTGGGCTTCCGCATCTGGTGCAAAGTACCCAACACACCAGGCTTGGGATTCCTCACCAGGCTCCGGAGGAAGGGTGTGGTAGGCATTTTCCAGAGCCGAACTGCAGGGGGTGCTAGACTCAATCTGCCTGGCGGTGAATTCTGGACAATAACCTCCATCGGAATCTGCCACCAGGAGCTGCAGCTGCAGCTTGTTCTCTTTCTCAACCTCACCTGTTTCTCCTTCCTTTATCTTTTTCTTCTCAGCTGGGTCTTTGCCAGACGTGTTGTTCTGCTGCCCAGGCGACAGTACCACACCCCCTGCTGGTGTGACATCACTCACCTGGGCGTAGAAGTCCATGTTGATCCAGCTTTGGCCGACAGGCTGTGTCTGAACTGGAAAAAAGGGAGTTTCTGAAGCCTCGGGGCCGGGTGTGGATGGGCTACTCTCACTGACCAGTGGGTGGCGCTCTTCCATTCCAGAGTGAGCCATCAGACGGCCCTCGGGGTCAGGCAAGAAGTCCGGGTCATAGCAGCTGGCGCGGCCTGAGTCGCCATCGCCCTTCAAACTGGGCCGGGTCAGTCCCAGCAGGCGCATAGTGTCCGAACTGTCATTTTTGTCGGCCGCGTCGTCCAGGTCCAGCGGAATAAACTCCACCCAGGGGTCCTCACGGTACATGTCAGGGTTGTACATGTGCTGGCTGCTCAGAAGAGAGTTCAGCTGGTCCATCTTCCCTGCCTGCAAACAGAACACACCGTTATTCATGCGGGGATTCCCATACCAGTCAGTTCCACTAGTGGAACATTTACTCCTGCACTCCTGCATGGAGGCTTTCGTAAGTTTCAAAGGCACGAGTTTGAAATTGTCTGTAAACTTTGTAACATTGTAAAAAGTATCTTTACATTTAAGAAAGTCCAAATATGGATGTCAGTACTTGTGACATCATAAAAGTCATCATTCAGTCTTGCGCAGTTTAGCTCCACCCATTCTCATCTGAGGAACGTTGAGCCAGGACTGCTTTTATGAGCAAAGCAGAAAATGGTGGCCAATCAGAACAGAGCTAATTTGGATTGATTGGTTTTAAAAGTGCAGTCACAAAAACATGTTTAATCCTAAGAGATAAAGAAGGGTTGATTTCTGATTTCAGTGAATTAAAGTCCACAAACATCATTAATAAAAAAAAAAAAAGGAACACAAAAACACCAGCTATGGGTCCTTTAAAAGCACATGCTACTAAAATGCTGTGTTTATCATTTAAGACTGAAAACTTTGTTGTAAAACATTCCGTATGTGACTGCCTGGTAAATATATACATATGCGTCAGTACAGGGCTGTGGTTCTGCTGTAATGTGGCTGAAGCGAGCTCCAATAAAAGCCCATCATTCTCTCCTCAACATTCTGTTCATATGCAAACACAAGTGACTAATCAGAGTGGCTCATCTCCAGCTCAGGGACATGTGTGTGTGTGTGTGTGTGTGTGTGTGTGGAGAGAGGAATGATTACAGCTGTATAATTACAGCTGCACACCTACAGAGGGTTAACGAGCTGACCCCCGCCAAACCGCCACACACTCCGATTGTTTACGGCAGCGTTAGTGGGCAGAGAGACGGTGGGATGTTAGTACTTTCAGCTCCATCCGGCTCACATAAGGCTGTCATACCCACTGAGTTCTCTTATATAATACACAATTACATATAACAACATGATGTTCAAACATAATGTCAGTAAGGTGGATGTTGCAGAGTTTATATACAGTGTACAATGTATAGTTATATTGAAGATGAAGTGAATAATTGGTTTAGAATTTATTTTTAAGTAAATGTAAATACCAATTAAAATGAATCTGCATGAACTTTACCTTCAATAGCTCTGGATCGATCCCTTTAATTTTAGGAGCTGGAACAGGAGGCAGTAATATCACTATTAACCTAAACAACCAAACAAACAAAGAAAAGCAGGTCAGTGTCCTTCGGCATGTTTTCCATAACACATGTCTACATATTGAAATAACTACTGCAGTGAATATATGAGTAGATACTCTGAGAATGATGACTAGCAATAAACAAAATAACATTTAGGAAACAGCACAGCTCAGATCTGTGCAACTTCTTTAAAAGACTAAAAAGTTCTGAATAAATAAAATCAAAAATGTTAATTATATCATTATATATTAATTCAATCATATTAACTACATAACAATGCATATATGATAACACATATAATAACATATGTATAAATCCCCCCTCACTTGTGCTGCTGAGAGTAGATGACGAGCATCAACAGGATCAGCAGCCCCACCACCCCAAACACCAGCAACACCATCAGCGGAAACACTGACTCTAATCAGAAGAACAACATCCAGACCGGAGATCAATAACATTCAGTGACATTACTGTCGGGAGTACCGTGAATAAGAACAGACTAGAGGTGAATAGTTACATCACAGTCAAATGTATTTATTGGAGTTTCATGCTGGCTCTGACTGACCTTTGCTGGGAATCTGGGGTACTGTTATGAATATACTGTTGCTGAAATCACCAAAGTTGTCGAAAGCTGACATTTTGCAGCGAACTCGGACTTCATACTCTTTATCTGTCTGCAGACCATAGATGGTCTGCTGCGTTCCGCTCTCCAGATCCAGCTACAGAAAGAACGCATCAATCAGGAGACACTTCAGCACCACACCATCATCAGAATATGACAGAACTGTGTAACATCTCACATCTGTACACGCTGCACATCTGTACACACAGACTTGGCTCTTTTTTTAATTTAATTCAGAAACAGTAAAAGATTTCATGAACTGACTGGAGAGGTGGAGCCAGTAACAAGATACGTGGTTGCCGTGTGGATGCTAAAGGCCGTACCTTGTCCCACTGCGAGGCGTTCCTGGGTCTGTAATGAACCTCGTATTTTAGACTCATCCACCCCGTCTGCACATCAGCCGATGGAGGCGGAGCCCAGCGCACCAAGATGTCAAAGTTCAGGCCTGAGAGACTCACATTCAGTAACGTCCAGTTCAGCCCTACAGGGGGGTCAGGGTACACTGCAAACACAGGGGTCAAAGGGTCAGACAGCAGGGTGAAAAAGTCATGCAGTGAGGTCTAACAAAGTCAAGGTCCCAGGGTCTCAAAGTAAGGTCAAAGGGTCACACAGTGGGGTCACTGAGTATTGAGAGTTGAGCTCTGAGTGTTGAGAGCTGAGTGTTGAGCTCTGAGTGCTGTGCTGAGTGTTGGATTCTAAGTACTGAATTCTGAGTGCTGAGTGTTGAGTGCTGAGTTCTGCGTGCGTATGCTGGTCTCACCAATGTTCTCCACAGAGAAGCAGTACTCGTCGTAGGTGATGTTCTTGGCCATGGAACGCAGCTGCAGGCAGTAGGGTGTCCAGATTTGGGTGAAGGTCTGGTTGAAGTAACACTCATTCTCCACTGTGGGCATGTACTCCGGACACTCCAGCCAATCAGTGGGTAGCAGACTGTAAACACAACCGCATCACAGCACAGTGTAACTCCTTTGTCTCCACAGGTAATTTCAGAAACACTGATTTAAACGTTATTCTCCCGGAGAGCTTGAGTTCTACCATTTCTGTGGTTTCATAAACCAAAAACAGCCTTAATTCACTCCTGTACGTTACCTCATTTAAGAAGATATCTGGAATGAAACACTTCTTATAACTTCATTTTGAGTGGGTGGAGCTAAACAGCAGCAGGCTGAAGGGGTGGGGCTAAAATGATGTAGCTTAAATGGGTTGGGCTAAAAGGATGTAGGTTGAATGGGCAGGGCTAAAATGCAGTAGGCTGGATGGACATGGCTAGGCCGCTGTAATTGTAAAAATATCTGAGGGTTGTGTTTACTTTTTCAACTGGAAGAAAACAGAGAGGGCTCCAGGCTCGCTGAGGTTGGAGAAGCTCCCAGAACTCCACCAACACCGGAACGTCTCCTGCTCTCTGGAGCGACAGCTGGTGAAGTGAGGGAACACAGTGGACTCTGAGAGAGCGAAAGAAAGCGAGACAGATAGAGACAGAGAGAGAGAGATTTCATATAAGTCAGCAACTGTATGTGGATGCTTTAAACAGCTTGTGCAACAAATTATAGCACTGAAAAAACTACACAACACTTTCATGTAGTATTAACCCAAATGTGCAATTTAAACAGAAGAAAAGTTTAACATAAATTTTAATGTTTATGTTGTGAAACTTTTGTCTTCACACACAATAATGCAGATTCTCCATAAGGGGGTGCTATTAACACTCACGTTATGTGTTTGTGCATCACTGAGCGTGGGGAAATTAGGCCAGTAGTTGATACATTTCATAATTACATTTTATATAAAGAAAAAAAGTCAATTTTTCTGACAGACATTTGTTTATGCAGATTGTCTGTCTGAAACAGTGCCTAGGATGTTTTATCTACTCACAAACTGTCGCTTTAATGAGAAGTTACGATATTAACTGTGCAGAACTCGATCCCTCCAGAGGCCCCCAGCTGAAATGTTCCTGTAGGGTTCTCTGAGTCTCTGCTGAGGCACAGCCAGACGTCCACCCCCACCAATCCCCTCACCCCCACCCGCCGCTTTATCACGGTCATAAATAAGGTCCTGGGCTGCCATTGATTTCTCTCCTGCTGCAGGATAAATCAGCAGCTCCGGCATTCAGCTCCAGATCTTCACGAGAATGGCTCCACAGAGTATAAATCTAAAACCAATCTAACACAGACAGGCTTTACTGTACAGTAGGATACCCAGGAGCTTCTCACTCCTCACAAAACACAGTTTATGGGCTCTGCCACATACAAATGCATCTAAAAACACAACCAACACAAAAACATGAGAGTATGAAAACAAAAACCATCAGATCTTCTAAAACTGGACAGATCAACACACTCAGAGAACACTAAGCTACGACCCACCCAGAGAGAGAGACAGGAAAGTTATACTGAGTGATGGAGGAGGGGAGGACCACCCTACCCACCCAGAGAGAGAGAAGGCAGTTATACTGAGTGATGGAGGAGGGGAGGACCACCCTACCCACCCAGAGAGAGAGAGAAGACAGTTATACTGAGTGATGGAGGAGGGGAGGACCACCCTACCCACCCAGAGAGAGAGAAGACAGTTATACTGAGTGATGGGGAGAGGGAAGACCACCCTACCCACCCAGGCAAGGACACAGATGGCAGTTGCATTTTTTTGAGTCTGGTGTGGGATTTAAACACAAAGATCTGGCAGAGGAGGCGGAGAAGAGCAGCTTTTGGCTCTGGTTAAAGTGGAGGGATGTACACTGGGACACAACTCAGCACAAGGGCACCCCGCAGACAAAGATCTACCTGTAAACTTATTTAAGATTTCAGAATGAACCCCCCTTGCCCACATCACTGCCCTGAGACACAGAGCTCCAGCTCCAGCTCCAGAGAGGAACCTGTGAGATCTCTCTGTTTCCCCTCCTCCAGCACGTGCACAGGGCTGAGACACTCTGTGCTGATGTTATAAAGTGTGTAGGTGGTTTCTGTGGTATGGAGCGTCTCTCTGTGTGTCCTGAGCTCAACCTTCACCTCCCAAAACCCTGAAACTCTCCCAGAGCGCCAGCATCCTCCCATCGCATTCCAGTTTACACAACACATACAGCTGAGCCAGCACAAAGACCCCACACAGACACTGTCCAGAACCTACCCAGAACCAGTCCAGATATGGTCCAGAACCAGTCCAGAACTGGTTCAGACACATTTCAGAACTAATTTTAACACTCATTGGCTCTCTGAGCAGGTGACCTGTGATCTCCACATCTTTCCAGTTTTCTCCAGATCTTCATGGTTGCGTCATCAAAGAAGAACCCCTGGAGAAGGTTTGGGGTGGTAGTGGGATACTTGCTTCTGGATCAAGGAGTCATATCTTCCGCACCACCGCTGGGTCCCTGAGCAAGACCCTTAACCCCATGTTGCTCCAGCTGTCCCCTGTAGTTAGGGAATGGTAGTCGCTTTGGATGAAAGTGTCTGTAAATGCCATAAATGTAAATGTTTGTGACAAAGACCAGCCTACTCACAACTGATTGGCTAAACATAACTTTGTGAACACACTGGTTGCCCTTCTGCGTATGTGCAGTTCCACAGTCTTGGGATTCAGTGCTACCTCGTGTGAGGGAAACTGCTTTATCTGTGCTATCTTGCGTCATGGTGATTAATATCTTAAAAGCTCTTTAATTGTTACTTTCAACTTGTATATGTACTTGTTTGCATGTCGCTACTTTGGGGTCTGTGTTTTTGCAGTCATTACATAAGCAATTTGCGAGCATAAGAAACTCGCGAGATGCCGAGTGCAGCGCACCCAACATTAAAATGTACATCGTCTTAAACTGCACCTTAATTAAATAATTTTTAAATACTTTTACAGCAGAAATGTATGCGATTCATCTAGATTAATTAATTACAGAGCTTGTAATATTTTTTTATATTTTTTTAATCGCATGACACCCATATATATTTTCTTCACCTGTCTGTGTGTGTAGAGGGTTAGCTGCAGTTGAATCTTTCCTGCAGGTGAAAAACATGTTTTCTCCACTCATACACACAGACTGGTTTCTAGGATACGAGTCAGACCGAGCTCTCCCCCGTCACACAACAAACTTTGGAATAAACAGGCTGCTCTCAGCCAATTAAAACTTTGTGATCAATTGTTGTGAATGTCCAAAAATATCAGCAACCTCAGGCTCAGTTCAGAGGGAACACAATCTCTTCCAGCTCATTTAACAAGCAGTCAGGGCAGAGCAGATACAGAATACACACACGGACACACAGACACACAGACACACAGACACACAGACACACACACACACACACACAGACACACACACACACACACAGACAATATTCAAATACCACTAAATGTCACTATAAAACCTGATGAATTCACACTTCACAACTAGGCTGCCCACTGTATTTGAAACATTTCTGGCTTCCACTCACTGGCCACTTTATTGGAAACACTTAGTGCTTCTACACACTGGCCACTTTATTAGAAACACCTAGACTGACTGATTTAATGCCAGACTGAAATGCATATCCTGCCCTTGCAGAATGGAAGTATTATTTGTTGATTCCAATAATGCCAGTGTCATTAATAACATCATTTCATTTTAATAAAGAAGTTGTTATAAACTGACAAAAACAGCAATTATGTGGTACATGCAGTAGATCTCTAGCGCTCTGTGCAGCATTACTGTCACTGATGCTTATTAATGGCAGCATTAATTTTGATTAGCCTGTTAATTTTGATTAAAGTGTGTAATAAAATGCCAAACACCACTGCTTGCTTTCAGCTGTAATTACGTTCTGCTATACTTCATGTAGCAGTTACCCAAACACAGCCCCCCCCCCCCCTTACAGCTTAATTTATTATTTTATTATTCAGTTATTTATTCACTGACACTGGAGCAAGTGTTGCAGGTCTGTACAGTCTCAGATGGACAGATAAGAGCTTCTCTCTTTTTAATTCAGGAGATGCAAGGCTAATGAAGCTAACACATTAGATTAATATATGGGCTAGAAGACTAAAACAGAAGATACAAGGCTAATGCAGGAGCATACAAGGCTAACATGGGAGCTACAGGCTCATGCGAAAGATACGAGGCTCATGCGGAAGATACAAGGCTAAGGCAGAAGATAGGAGGCTAATGCAGAAGATACGAGGCTAATGCTGAAGCTAATAGGCTAATGCAGGAGATCCTAAGCTAATGCTAATGCAAAGATACTAGGCTAATGCTAATGCAGAAGATATAAGGCTAATGCAAAAGATACAAGGCTAATGCAGAAAACACTAGGCTAAAGTAGCTAATGCATTAGGTTAATGAATGAGCTATAAGGTTAATGCAGAAGATACAAGGCCCATTTAAGAACGAATGAAAGATCAGAATAAGAAACTGGAGAACTAACAGGCCAAATCTAGCCTGGAGTCCTAACTTTTATTATAAATAGTTTAGTTTAGATTCATCACTCCTATGATCGTCCCCAGTGATAAGTGTTCAGAGGTGGGTAGTAACATGCTTTACTTCGTTACATTTACTTAAGCAACAGAAGTAACTCAGAAGTTACAGAAGTTACTCAGCACTTGAAAATGATTTCTCATTAAATACTTTCTGACTCTTACTCTAGTAATTATTTGGACGACTACTTTTTACTTTTACTTGGGGCACACTAGACTAAAGTAACAATACTTTTACTTGAGTTCAATTTTTGGCTACCCTGCACACTTCTGTAAGTGTTCGGGCGGGTAAGGGTCAGATAATCACACACTCGATCAATAAAGTGCAGCAGAAGCCAAGGCTTCGGATTGCTCTCATGCTAATAAGCTAATGATCATGTCTCCGCGGCCCGGCTGAGATTAAAGAGCAGCTCGGTGCTAAACAATGCTTCTCCATATCGAGGACACTTCAACCCGCCAAGACAGAGGAACTCTGGAGAAGATCACACAACAAACCAAAACCCCAAACCCCAAAATCTCCAAACATGCTCTCAGACCGCAGGACCAAACCGAGAGTCAGCAAGATTTAGGAATTTCCAAACGTCAAATATGATGAACCACAAAACTGCACTCGGTTCACCTCAGTGACCCTGACAGAGCTTCAGGGACTCACTGTCCAGAAACAGCAGAGACACGACACAGTTCAGAATTATACAAGGGTCATGGTGAAAGTAGCAAATTTTTGACAGAAGTAAAGTCTTAATAAAGTCACAGAAACTAGGAGTGAATCATTTTTTTTACCTCTAACGAGTCATCACAATGTGATTTGATTCAGTTTCAAAGGAATTTGAATGTATGAACACCCTAACCCCACATTTGAGGGCTCCATAGACTGTAACGTTTTTTAAGAAAAGCCTGAAAACGTTTCTCTTTAGCCAATGCTTTTAATAATTGATTGTTGTTTTTTAATATAATCATTTGGATCTAAATATTATTTGGATCCGTATATACATCCAGTTCAGGTACGTCATAATGATTTGGTTCAGTCTGTGACATCATTATGAACCAATGACAGTGATCCAGTTCGGTCAGTGTAACCAATTCAGCATCTGACATCATAAGGATCCATTTCAGTGACATCATAAAAATCAGTTCAGTCTGTGACATCATAATGGCCCAAAACAGTGTGTGATTTAATTCAATTATGATAATTTGGGGAGAAAATGTAGTACTTTATGAAATCTCACATTTTGCCACTATTTGGTTTTAATCTATTTACACAATTATTATTTCCGCCCAAAACTGTAAATATTATATTAATGATAATATTCTGTTATAAGCTGAAGGTGTATTCAGCTGCTATCTCTCTGCTGCCCTTCATGGCTGAAGGTGGTAATGCCTGTTCTGTGTAGAGCTGGGATACTCGGATCCTTTTTCAGATTCGGCTCCCTCTGAGTCACTCAGTAAACTGATCCAGATCTGCGAGTCACTTGAGTCACTTGAGTTACTATTGACAAATTAAGTCAGCTGAATTGCTTGAATCGTATTTCAAAAGAAAGTGTCATGCATGACAGTCAGCGGCTCAGATCCGGCTCTGTGTGACGGGAGTTAACCGATGGATTCACTCAT